>JBBBDQ010000222.1:0-220000 GCA_037127315.1 Ascarosepion bandense
CTCTCGAATGTACCGGTCGCCGGCTCGGCGAATTTCTTCCTTGCGCAATTCTGCGCCCATTTTCACAGCTTCGGAAGACATCTTGCTTAACTTAGCCCTAATTACTTGGCCCATGTAGCGCCCGCTAGTCGAGCGCTCCAGGGCCTCCCTAGCTACGGCTATTTCTAGGGGATCCCCACCAGCCTCCGCCCGGGAGAAATTAGCTCTAAGTGTCTTTGCCTCCGCAGCCTTATCTAGTTTGAGCCGCTGGCTATATTTGGTGGCGAAAGACCTAATGGAGTCCTTAAGGTTAACCCACCACTTACTCCCAATGACTCGCCCAATTAACGCCCGCTGAACTAGTTTTGTCAGCTGGTCACGAAAGTCCCGCCTGTCCAGTAAGGACTGATTGAACTTCCAATAACCAGCCAACCTAGGCCTAAAATCTAACACCACACGGGCACAAACAAGTTTGTGGTCCGTGTAGCCTAACCAGTGGAACGTTGGACATTCTAAGAAGTCTATGTCGGCCACTCTCACTAACATCCTATCCAGGTACGCAGATACCCGGGTAGAAGGCCAATTAAGCGCCCACGTCCACATACTCCCATCCGGATGATCGACCCGGTATCTATCGACGAGACCAAATTCGCCGATCAGATCAACCAGGCTACGATCACCACTCCTCCCGCTAGCGCCCCTCCCTCTATCCCATTTGGGGGTTAGGACGGCATTCCAGTCCCCAACTAAGATTAGCCGTGTTGGATCCACCATGAAGGGCTCCAACAGCCGAAAGAAAGAGACTCGCTCACCTTGAACATTGGGCGCATAAACCACAATCAGCCGGAACGACTTGCTTTTCACTGCAATATCGGCCACGATCAGCCGGCCCTCGGCACCGACATGGACAAGGTCAATCCTCGCGTCCAGGGTACGCTTGACCAGCAAAGAAACACCTCTGGCATGCCAACTTCCATATGCTGAATAGACGACAAAGTCGTTAGACAGCACACAAGAGTCGGCTTCGCAAACAAAGTGAGTCTCTTGGATCGCGGCCACATCCACGCCGAAGGACAAGAGGTCACGAAGCAGGCGAGCCGCCTTACCCCGATCCCTCAGGCCCTTCGCATTCAGGCTGGCTATCTTAATAGACATTCCTTAGACCTGAAAAAGAAAAACAAAAAACATGCAACAAAGGCACTAGTCACATACCGGATAGAAATCTCTGGTGGAAGGGACCCCGACGGACTGTCCTAGGGAACCCGTTCCTATGTCGGACGTAATCCGTCCGTCTAGGACAATCCCGCCGACGTCCGTAGGGTAGGTTAGTTTTACCACCCTATATAAGCAGGGGTGGAGTAAAACTGGGAACCTCCCAGCACAGTTCTTGGCCATCTTCTTGAGTTCAGGAGTGTTTTCAGACACCATCCTGATTTTGGGATAGTGTTTCTGGACTTGTTCTATATGTTCCCAGACCCTCAGGTTACCCCCGGTGTTTCTAACGAGGGTAATAACTCCTGGGGCCTGGGAAAAGTTTTTAGGGTCTTCCGTGGACATGTTGTTGACCGAAGTCAGTTTTAGGAGTGGCTTTAGAAGCTTGCGCCTCTGTGACGACCACTCCTCCACAATGTTTTCATCGACTTTCATCAAGGCATCGCCTTGGGGTAGGGCTTTCTTTCTTTTTTGCCCGGGTGGGAGTGGGCATAGGAGAGGGGGAGGGAGAGGGAGTTGCAGATATGTGTTTTTTAAGGGGGGTCAAATTGAAGGTTGGGGACTGGGAAGCTTTGCGCGGGGAGGAGGGAAGGCTTCTTGCTTTCTCCGCGTAAGTCCACCTTACTGGGGATACCGGTAGAGACGAGCATCTGTCGGCTGGTTTCCTTCTCTCGGTGCTCCTGCTTCTCCTCCTACTCTTCGGGTTGTCTTGTTTTTCTTCTTCCTCTTCTCTCCCGCGTTTTAAGGAAGACGCTCTTCCCACTTCCATGGGTTCTGGTGCATCTATTTTGGGGGAAGAAGCCTTTTCCTTCGCCTGTTTGGTTGGCGAATTTTTTGGTGTGGGCTCCTTTACAGGCGGCACCCTCACAGGGGACTCCTTCTGCTTGGTCGGAGCCGGCACTTTGGCTGGAGTTTGTTTGGCCGGCCCCTTGGCAGGCAGGCGGCACCTTCGCCGGAGAAGGCGTTTTTGCTTTTCTCCTGGTAACCACCTGCCACTCGCCCTCCTTGTTAGCTGCCGGTGCTGGTGTTGCTGGTGTTACTGGGGCAGGTTTTGCTGTTTCTTGCTGTTTGGCTGGTTGGGCCTTTGGGGGCGGGTTCTTGGTCGGGCATGTCTTTGCGACGTGTTCCGCCGCCCCGCAGACCCAACAGCAAGGCTTTCTGCCTTCTACAATAATAAATATTGTCCGATCCCTGCAGGTTAGAATATTTGGGATCTTCTCAATGCTCTTTTTGGGCAAGGTCACGTGGAGGGTCATATCCCCTGTAAAGAAGCCCGCCTTCGACCGTAGCGAGGAGACGTCGGCCACCTTTCCGTAATTTGCAAAAAAGGCGCCGACGTGGTCCTCAGCAATGTCCAAAGGGACGCCATGCAAAGTAATTTTAACTTTTCTGGCTCCCATATACTCCGTGTACAGTTGGAGAGTTTTAGTCTCCAAGACTAAGCCGACCATACTTTTGGCCTCTTCAGCGGAGCCAAGCAAGACGTCCCATACGGCATTGCTTCTCCTCGCTACGGCCTTGGCGCCAATTTTTAGTGCCTTAAGTGTATCTTCAAAGGCCTCTCTAGAGACTCCAATCATCTTCTGAGTTTTGAGGTCTTTAGTTATCAAAGTGATTATTTTGGCCTCAATTTGTGCCAATTCTTCTGGCACTGAGACCAACTCAGTTCCTTTTATGTATTCAGCGTATTTGTTTTTCATACGCTCGTAATACTCCTCTCCTTTTACTGTGAGTTTCTTGCCCTCCTTCCACCCAGAGGTCGAGGGTTTCGGGGATGCTGGATCTGCTGGTACTTCTGAAGGGGGATTGATCCGCGGCGGTAATGCCCAATCCCCCTCCTTTCCTCCCACCGACGCCGTGGTGGGAGGAAGAGTCTCGTCCTGCCTAAGTGAGGCCATGGCCTCCTCTAAGGACTCACCGACTACTCTGCCTTTCCTGGTGTTTTCGCGTCCTTATAAAAGGCCACTACTTCCACACTATCAGCGCTATAAACCCTGATGGAATTTGCACTAGTCACAGTGTCACCCAAAGAGACTACGTCCTGAAACAGAAAAAATTGTTAGAAAAAAGACAAACAAAATCTCCTGTGCCAGGGAAGTATGTGTATTTATTCTGCAAAGTTACAGAATTATGGCTCAAGGCCGAAAACGGGAGGGGGAACAAAACTTGGGTTGGTCTTCAGTACTCTATCCTATACCTAGCTAATCAGATTCACGACCCATGCATACATTACAATGCTTCTCATTCACCACAAGAATTTGTCCATCGACACTCATACTTGTCAAACACCAAAATACCGCAAAAACATACCAGGGACCTACAAAAACACCCCAAATGTACATAAAAATTTTTGCTATGTACAATAATTACAAAAATAGCTTTATAAAATTTTTTTTTGAAATGATATGATGGGAAGGGGTTGTGAAGAACCAAAAAATCCCCAAAACAAAAACAATTTCAAATGAATATATATACATAATGTTAGTAAGACCCAAACACACCCTCGTAATTAAAGAGGCCACTGTATTCTGCCTGAAGAGACAAAATCAAGCCGCTCTCTTTCTAAGGGGAATGGGGGAACCGGGTAAAAATAAATTGGACTGGAGAATATATAAGACTGACCCAGCCGAGAGTAAAACGGGACAAAATAACAATGGACAATGGGGATCTCGAACTGGATCATAACAAAAGCAGTGGAGCCGGGAACAGGCCAGGACAAACACAGTCACTCACATTAACTAGGTACACAAAAAAGATTTACCTTAACCGCGGGAGGGGTTCCAGAGGAATCCACCCCGATGCGACTAGCAGATCTAAAAAAGAAAATCAAGGCTAGCCCCAATACGCGAACCAGGCTCGCCGCATTTATCCACCTTTCGCCGAACTCTGTCGGATGCAGCCGTTTCCGTTCAGTTCTAATCTCCATTTTGAGCTGGTGCTCAGCTATCGGATTAGGATCCTGATCCGAAAGACGGCTGCCCTGCAAGACTTCCTCCAGTCGCGTCACGTCGTCCAAATCACCATTCTAGCCGTGGCCAGTATGTCAGAAACACCATCCGCTTCACTCCAGAGTACGGGGGCGACACATTGTCCACAGCGTATGCGCGCAATAATGAGCACAAGCCTTCCCGCGCGATACGAGCAAGTCAACTCGCCGACATGCTCCCACAACGGGCGAACGCGAACAATGGAAGAAGGCGTGTGCAGACGTCTCCTTAATTCCAAGGTTGCAACGCTCACAATCTGGCAAATCCGCCAGGCCCATTGCGAAACGCCTGTCATTGAGAGACAAACCATTCCGAGCCAATCGCCAGGTCAGAGAAAAACTCAGAGTTGCTGAGCCAATCCGCACCTGGCGCCTCAAGACCAATGAGAGCGATACCCACTCTCGACATGCCGAGCTTACTCCACAGCTTATCCTTCACGGTAACCCTCCACTAATCCCCGATAGAAGAGTCTCCTAGGCTGTGAAAGGTCACTGGACCGTGGAATGGCTTGCAAGGCCGCCAGACATTCGAGCAGGAATTTCGGTCGCCCCAAGGCCTGACGGTCAGCCATAGGGTCGGGGAGTGATGGTAAGGCAAGGGAACATGTCCCTCACTACCCCCCGCAAGCAACCGATCTTCCTCCGCGCGCCTGAGGAATGCCAACCTCGAAGCGAGCACATGGCTCCTCAAGTGTGCATCCCCAGACCCCCTTGACACGGACGGAGGCACAGACTCCTTTGTTTGACCATGTGTTTGCGTCCTCTCCACAGACAGGAGAGTAGCAAACGCTCGAGCGCCTTCTCATGATCGTCACAAAGGGAAGTACTGACAGCCGGTAAAAGGATCTTGGGAAAGAGGTATGTGTTACACACCTCCGTCAAGCCTTACGGAGAGACTCCGTCGACGCCAAGTCTTGACCGACGTGCGCCACCTTGCTACAGTATTTCCGACTAGTTTTCTCCAGCTGTAAGTCCGGACCGAACCAAATTCCGAGTGATTTGACCGGCCCGTCCGTCCAGCTGAAGGGCCCCGGAGCGGGAAACACCCTTCCAGGCACCTAACCGCAAGCTGATGACTTGTCGCGGTTAATTCTGGCCCCTGTCACCTTCTCGTACCGTTCAAGCGCCTGTTGTACCGCCTCTATGTCCCCGCGGGAGGACACAAAGGTCGTTACGTCATCAGCGTACGCGGAAACCCTGGCTCGAGCTCCACCAGGACAGCAATTCCACGCAGGACCGGACTGCCAGTCTGTCCCTCAGCCGGCGAAGGAGGGGGCTCCAACGCCAAGACATACAGAGAAGACAGTGGACAACCCTGTCGGACCGACCTAGACAGCGCGAAAGCGCCTCGACAGCTTTCTCCCCGTTCACCTGTACCACAGCCTGGGGGGAGCGATACAGAAGGCTAATCCAGCGGCTGAAGTCGGGTTTGAATCCGGCGGCCTGCAGGACAGCAGCCAGGTAGCCATGGTCAACTTATCAAATGCCTTGGACTGATCCAACCCGATCAGCGCGGCCTCGTCGTCGTCTTCTACACCCTGGTGATCGTGCGAATCAAGTGCAGGTTGCTCTGAATTGTTCGTCCTTCACAGAACAAGTCTGATCCGGTTCCAACAGAGACTCGGCAACTAGCTGCAAGCGGTTCGTCAGGATCTTGGCCAAAATCTTTAACTCTGTGTTTAGTAGAGTTGGCGGGCCTGTAATCATCTAATTCCCTCCCAACCTTCTTCTTCTTTCAACAGCGTGATCACGCCCCTGGTGATCCGACCGGGGATGGACCCTGCCGAAACCAGTGTGGTTGAAATACGACAGCCGATCGGGACAAAAGGTGCGACATCCTCAAGTACAATTCATAGGGCAAACCATCCAAACCTGGCGACTTGCCACTGCCGACCTTCTTCAAAGCCGCGTAGATTTCGTCCTCCGTAATCTCCTCTACAGCTAGCTTCAGCCGGCAAGAGCCGGGGAAAGTCAGCCAAATAGCTGTGAAACTCGTCACGGAGACCGGGCTCTGGTAAAACGGTGTTCGAAATGCTGCCGGAACGCCCGCACATGTCGTCAGTGGACCTAAGGAGATGTCCTCCGGGTCGTGCGCACCTCTCGAATGTACCGGTCGCCGGCTTGGCGAATCTCTTCCTTGCGCAGTTCTGCGCCCATTTTCACAGCTTCGGAAGACATCTTACTTAACTTAGCCCTAATTACTTGACCCATGTAGCGCCCGCTAGTCGAACGCTCCAGGGCCTCCCTGGCTAAGGCTATTTCTAGGGGATCCCCACCAGCCTCCGCCCGGGAGAAATTAGCTCTAAGTGTCTTTGCCTCCGCAGCCTTATCTAGTTTGAGCCGCTGGCTATATTTGGTGGCGAAAGACCTAATGGAGTCCTTAAGGTTAACCCACCACTTACTCCCAATGACTCGCCCAATTAACGCCCGCTGAACTAGTTTTGTCAGCTGGTCACGAAAGTCCCGCCTGTCCAGTAAGGACTGATTGAACTTCCAATAACCAGCCAACCTAGGCCTAAAGTCTAACACCACTCGGGCACAAACGAGTTTGTGGTCCGAGTAGCCTAACCAGTGGAACGTTGGACATTCTAAGAAGTCTATGTCGGCCACTCTCACTAACATCCTATCCAGGTACGCAGATACCCGGGTAGAAGGCCAATTAAGCGCCCACGTCCACATACTCCCATCCGGATGATCGACCCGGTATCTATCGACGAGACCAAATTCGCCGATCAGATCAACCAGGCTACGATCACCACTCCTCCCACTAGCGCCCCTCCCTCTATCCCATTTGGGGGTTAGGACGGCATTCCAGTCCCCAACTAAGATTAGCCGTGTTGGATCCACCATGAAGGGCTCCAACAGCCGAAAGAAAGAGACTCGCTCACCTTGAACATTGGGCGCATAAACCA
Source organism: Ascarosepion bandense (assembly GCA_037127315.1). Classification (NCBI taxonomy): domain Eukaryota; kingdom Metazoa; phylum Mollusca; class Cephalopoda; order Sepiida; family Sepiidae; genus Ascarosepion; species Ascarosepion bandense. Next base: position 7,090 of record JBBBDQ010000222.1, read on the forward strand.
CAATCAGCCGGAACGACTTGCTTTTCACTGCAATATCGGCCACGATCAGCCGGCCCTCGGCACCGACATGGACAAGGTCAATCCTCGCGTCCAGGGTACGCTTGACCAGCAAAGAAACACCTCTGGCATGCCAACTCCCATATGCTGAATAGACGACAAAGTCGTTAGACAGCACACAAGAGTCGGCTTCGCAAACAAAGTGAGTCTCTTGGATCGCGGCCACATCCACGCCGAAGGACAAGAGGTCACGAAGCAGGCGAGCCGCCTTACCCCGATCCCTCAGGCCCTTCGCATTCAGGCTGGCTATCTTAATAGACATTCCTTAGACCTGAAAAAGAAAAACAAAAAACATGCAACAAAGGCACTAGTCACATACCGGATAGAAATCTCTGGTGGAAGGGACCCCGACGGACTGTCCTAGGGAACCCGTTCCTATGTCGGACGTAATCCGTCCGTCTAGGACAATCCCGCCGACGTCCGTAGGGTAGGTTAGTTTCACCACCCTATATAAGCAGGGGTGGAGTAAAACTGGGAACCTCCCAGCACAGTTCTTGGCCATCTTCTTGAGTTCAGGAGTGTTTTCAGACACCATCCTGATTTTGGGATAGTGTTTCTGGACTTGTTCTATATGTTCCCAGACCCTCAGGTTACCCCCGGTGTTTCTAACGAGGGTAATAACTCCTGGGGCCTGGGAAAAGTTTTTAGGGTCTTCCGTGGACATGTTGTTGACCGAAGTCAGTTTTAGGAGTGGCTTTAGAAGCTTGCGCCTCTGTGACGACCACTCCTCCACAATGTTCTCATCGACTTTCATCAAGGCATCGCCTTGGGGTAGGGCTTTCTTCTTTTTTGCCCGGGTGGGAGTGGGCATAGGAGAGGGGGAGGGAGAGGGAGTTGCAGATATGTGTTTTTTAAGGGGGGTCAAATTGAAGGTTGGGGACTGGGGAGCTTTGTGCGGGGAGGAGGGAAGGCTTCTTGCTTTCTCCGCATAAGTCCACCTTACTGGGGATACCGGTAAGGACGCGCATCTGTCGGCTGGTTTTCTTCTCTCGGTGCTCCTGCTTCTCCTCCTACTCTTAGGGTTGTCCTGTTTTTCTTCCTCCTCTTCTCTCCCGCGTTTTAGAGAAGACGCTCTTCCCACTTCCATGGGTTCTGGTGCATCTATTTTGGGGGAAGAAGCCTTTTCCTTCTCCTGTTTGGTTGGCGACTTTTTTGGTGTGGGCTCCTTTACATGCGGCACCCTCACAGGGGACTCCTTCTGCTTGGTCGGAGCCGGCACTTTGGCTGGAGTTTGTTTTGCCGGCCCCTTGGCAGGCGGCGGCACCTTCGCCGGAGAAGGCGTTTTTGCTTTTTTCCTGGTAACCACCTGCCACTCGCCCTCCTTGTTAGCTGCCGGTGCTGGTGTTGCTGGTGTTACTGGGGCAGGTTTTGCTGTTTCTTGCTGTTTGGCTGGTTGGGCCTTTGGGGGCGGGTTCTTGGTCGGGCATGTCTTTGCGACGTGTTCCGCCGCCCCGCAGACCCAACAGCAAGGCTTTCTGCCTTCTACAATAATAAATATTGTCCGATCCCTGCAGGTTAGGATATTTGGGATCTTCTCAATGCTCTTTTTCGGCAAGGTCACGTGGAGGGTCATATCCCCTGTGAAGAAGCCCGCCTTCGACCGTAGCGAGGAGACGTCGGCCACCTTTCCGTAATTTGCAAAAAAGGCGCCGACGTGGTCCTCAGCAATGTCCATAGGGACGCCATGCAAAGTAATTTTAACTTTTCTGGCTCCCATATACTCCGTGTACAGTTGGAGAGTTTTAGTCTCCAAGACTAAGCCGACCATACTTTTGGCCTCTTCAGCGGAGCCAAGCAAGACGTCCCATACGGCATTGCTTCTCCTCGCTACGGCCTTGGCGCCAATTTTTAGTGCCTTAAGTGTATCCTCAAAGGCCTCTCTAGAGACTCCAATCATCTTTTGAGTTTTTAGGTCTTTAGTTATCAAGGTGATTGTTTTGGCCTCAATTTGTGCCAATTCTTCTGGCACTGAAACCAACTCAGTTCCTTTTATGTATTCAGCGTATTTGTTTTTCATCCGCTCGTAATATTCTTCTCCTTTTACTGTGAGTTTCTTGCCCTCCTTCCACCCAGAGGTCGAGGGTTTCGGGGATGCTGGATCTGCTGGTACTTCTGAAGGGGGATTGATCCGCGGCGGTAATGCCCAATCCCCCTCCTTTCCTCCCACCGACGCCGTGGTGGGAGGAAGAGTCTCCTCCTGCCTAAGTGAGGCCATGGCCTCCTCTAAGGACTCACCGACTACTCTGCCTTTCCTGGTGTTTTCGCGTCCTTATAAAAGGCCACTACTTCCACACTATCAGCGCTATAAACCCTGATGGAATTTGCACTAGTCACAGTGTCACCCAAAGAGACTACGTCCTGAAACAGAAAAAATTGTTAGAAAAACGACAAACAAAATCTCCTGTGGCAGGGAAGTATGGATTACTTACATTAAGTACATTGCCACGTTTAAGCTGTTTATTCGTGCCGAGAGAACAGGGAATTGGAATTTGCATTTTGTGGCGGTGGAGCGGATGCTAAATTTATTTACAGCAATCGGGCATTTCAACTATGCAGTGAGTGCACGATTGTACATACACTGCCTGAGAAGCATCCTTGGTTGCATCAACAGTTATCAGGGGTACAAGTCTCTGGATCGGCGTGTCAACTGAGTGAAGGGATAGCATAAAGTGATATACAGTAACGTGTTAGCTGTTAGGGATAGCATAAGGTGATATACAGTGACGTGTTACTTGAGCTATATGAAAGCCAAGTACGCGCCATCAAGCATATTTTTTTATGGTTGCAATGCAAACCCGTCCATAAAAGACAATGAACATCAGCGAAGATCAGCACGGACTGCTAATATAAGAATCGAAGATGGATTGCAAGTTGCTGTTTACCAATAATTCTTATTCACAAATGAGAAGAACAAAGATCAGTTTTTCAAGATGATATGTCATTCCTGGGAAGCAGACGAGCAATGGGTGGTCTTAAGTGAGGGTGACGCAGACACTGACATTATTTCTGAAACGCTCAAAATAGCTACTGAAGGAAATGTAATGGATGATGATATAAACATCCTGGTTCTTTTACTTTTCCATTTTTCTTTGACATGTCTGACATCTAATTGCGTTCTGAGGGAAAGATGTCCCGGGAAAAATAAAGATGATGTCGCAAACTTTTATGTTCTGCAAAATTTGTCAGTCACCACGCATAGCTGCATTTGGTCCTGGGAAATAAGTCAAAGGAGATCCAGCCTTGTTGGGCTACTTAAGCTGATGTAACTATTTCTTCTGAATCTGCACGGTCGCCGATCTTTGTTAAGATGTGTGCAAGAAAACCAGGAGTTACACTGGACTCCCTCATGTGCATCAAGTATATGGAGTATGCACAGCATCAACAAAGAAGTTATATCTTGAAAGACTGCCTCCCACTGAACGGTCAGCTTTGTTCAACAATCATCGTGTCCATCTTCAAGGAATTATTTGGAAGATGTTAGGTTGTTGCCGACTTAATCCTTGTAGTAGGAGTTGGGAAATTTACAAGATTGCAGCAGGAGTTGGGAAGTTACTTTATCCCCAGTTTTTACAGATTTAGATCCTGCTCCTGAGAAGTTACTGAAGTTTGTACGTTGGAAGTGCAAGAATTCGTTCAAGAGTCCTTGCAGCACAAATATCTACTCTTGCCGTAAACATGGTCTCACGTGCACAACAGCATGCAGTGATTGTAGGGGTACCGATGGCAACAACGTTAGTCGGACTCCACAAGAAGAAGACGAATGGGAAGACGATACTAATACGTTTATTTTGAGTTACCTCATTTACCTTTTTTACATGGAGTGATATTTTCTGGGCATATTATTATTATTATTATTAGTTCTTTAATCATTTCACCCAAAGCAAAGCGGAACCGCCACTAGTATGCGGAGGTTACAGTGAAATAAAAAACTGAGTACAGTGGATTATTAAAGAAAGGATAAACAATGAACGGGATTCAAGAAGATAGAAGAAGGAAATTGACGCTGCATTTAAATTTTTGGAGATTGTAGCTATCAGGGAAGCAAGTGAATGGAAGGGAGTCTCACATGAGGAAAGTATGAAAAAAGAAACTGTTGGGATAGAAGTGGCAATTACATTCAACTATTTCAACTGTAAAAGGAAGGGACCTAGATGCCAATTTAGTAGCACGCTTAAATTCACGTTGTCTGTACACTAGCTAAGAGATCATCAGAGCAGTTCCTACGAAGATATTTGTAGAAAAGACAGATGGAAGACACGTGAAGTTGGCAAGAAAGTGGCTGAAGTCAAGATGCCAAATCAGGGTTGATTACATTGCACATCCTTTTTTGCTGAGAATTTCAAGATGAATAGCAGGAGCATCCGACCAGATATGGGGACAATATTCAATGCACGAACGAATGGTAGATTTTAAATGTGCAAGATGGATTTTGACGAGAACAACTTTCAGGCCCAACACAGAGACCCAATCGTCCTAGCAGTAGATGCAGCTATAGATCCGATATGTTCATTCCACTTCAGATTGAAAAAGTGAGGCCAAGGAGGCACAGTGTGTTGTTCTCAAGAAGACTTGCATTAGCCACGCTGATGGCTGACAGGAAAGTTTCTCTATGGCGCTTTAAAGAAAGTAGTTTTGTTTTGGAGGTATTAAAATTTACAAGCCATTTCCTGTCTCAGTTAATCACTGACTAGAGGTCCGTTTCAAGAGCAGTAGCTAGGTTTACTTTGTCAACCTTGGCAGATTTCCTATTGAGACAAGAGTAAATGGTGCTGTCATCTGTATAGATGCTGCCTACTTGGGAACTGATGAAAAGGAAAGGATCTGGAAGCATGCCCGTTCAAAACGTCCTTCATTTCATGAGTCGATAGGAACGATTAGATTAAATCAAATAATCGTCCTGGAGCTTACGCAGGAGACCAACATGCCAAACCCTGTCTAACGCTTTCAAGATATCTACAGTAACAACTCGAGCTTATCATTATTTTCAAGAGTCTGGTATACATATTCAGTGATGGCCGTTAACACATCAGTGGTATACCTAGTGAAGCGGAAGCCATATTATTTGTTAGAGTGCAGGTCGTGAGAGGTGAGATGCTTAACTATTTCACCGTTGATTAGAGCCTAGAATATTTTTCCAAAAAGTGGTAAAAGACTAATAGTGCTATAGTTAGAGGGGTCAGAGAGTTCACCAGACTTCTTAAAAACAGGAACCACAGATGAGGACTTCCAACAAGCAAAAAAGCAGGAAATAGAAAGGCAATAGTTATAGAATTCGGAGGTGACTGGAACCAGCTTAGGAGCACATTTCTTTAGGAAGATGACTGGGATTTTATCACCTCCACATTCTTCATGGAAGTCTAATTTAGAAATGATGTACTAGACTAGAGACAGGGTTATGTATGTACCACTCAGTTGAGCCTCTATTCTAGGTGGGAAATCGTCCCTGGGTGCTCCGGATGAGTCAAGTGTAGAGTTGGAAGAGAATTTGTAAGCAAAGTATTCAGCTGTTTGATGTAGATATGAGGACATCGAATGGATTGAATAGAGGAGAAATTGAGTGTTTACTGTTGATCAGTACATTCTTCCAGAGCCACCAGTAATCTCTAGAATCGAATTTGCGCGATGTTATATGTTGTTTCATTCTATTAGAAAATATTAATTTTGCATCATTTTGGACGCGCTTGCATTCATTACGGGTAGAGACAAAGAGTCGTCTATTGTAATCAGACGTGTCACTTGCAATAGGGACTGCATTGAATATTTCAAATTCTGTAATTTTATGTTTTTGTACTAAGGATAACATTTTTGCAAACATAAAAATGATGTGAAAAGATTTTATTTTTTTAAAAAGTACCTCCATTAAGACTTTCAAGCTTCATGTCGCTTAGTTGCATGATGTGTTATTTCTATATATTTGTTTTCTTCATTCACACAAGACCGCCTGGTCTTCTTTACATTAGTCGTACATTTTACCGACCAAACTGACAAAAAGGAAGAGGTCAAAGGGAAGATAAAATTATGTTATCAATTCTTTCTATTAACACTTATAATCAGGCAAAATTTCATATTCTCATCATTACTGGTTCCTGAGATATAAAACTTCTTTACTTTGTCTGGTCTGCAAAATATACAGATTTCACATGACACTTCTAAATGATCTACACAGTGAGAACAAAGTCTGAGAGCAATATATGAGTTGATCGGAAGTATTCTAAAATATTTGTCCGACTGTCACCTCCCTTTTTCTATTCCTCTTTCAAGACTGTATTATTTGTCAAATTCAATTTGACAGACCAATTATATTGGTCTGTAAATTGCTGGTGTTTGGTTAGCATTTCATTCACTAAAGGGCATATACAGCTGGTAGTTCTTTGTTATCTGTTAGCTTTTTATGTTATTTACTGTATTACAGCTTTTATGCATAACTACTGATATATTTCCGCTGATAATAGTGAAATACGACTACGTTTTACTACGTTCATTATTTCAGATCTACCATAGCTAAATTTCCCAGGCGAAATGAACATGAGGACTTTTCAATTTTCAAAAGATGAGACATTAGCCATTCTAAAAATACCGTATTTAGGTTGGTAACGTTTTTTCGGTGCATATTGATATCTACCAGACTAGAAAAGTCAGAAATTAAATTCTCATCAACGTGACGAAGCTTATCTCTGTTTTTCTTCAAATATTTTTATAGCAATTGTTCGGATCAGCTTTCATCTTTGGTGCCTTGACTGCATGAAAGTAAGCGTGCTACTACATTGGTAATTAGGTCTCACCATTTTACTGTTGAACTAGCCAAATGCAACTGTATATTGTTTTCTAATAATTACTTCTTCTTTTAGGAAATAATAATGATATTAAAAAGAAGAATTAAATTTTCTTTGAAAAATTTTACAGAAAATAATTCCCAGATAAAAAAAATGATACATTTAAAGGATTATAAATGCGAAATCCCAAGGCAGTTGCAAAATCAGTGAATCATATATTATTCTGCGACTGCAATTAAAATATTAAATTAAGAAAAACAAATTTGTTAAAGAAAACAATTACGGTTGTCTGAATTGGTTGGAATGTTGAATTTCATTTTACGTAATGAGTAAAGTGAATATTTTAATATGAAAAATAATTAATATTAAAGAATTACGTGTACGATGCGTTTAGTGAAAGTGTTACTGAAATATCTTTTTACACGCAAAATTAGTTAAAACGTATTTAAAAGCAGATTCAACAGGAATTACTAGACAAACATAAAAAAAAACATATACGTTCTCTACGGTATTAGGTAACACAGAGATGCATAAAACGCATGCGTGCATATGTGCACTTTTGACCGCGTCTACATAAACTGACACAAGTTCTAGCGGACCCATAAGCCAAGTAAAGCAAGGTAATACGCGTAAACATTCCGTTTGCTCAAATTATGCTATTAAGTGAGGGTTAAAATATTTATATTTTCTTTGTATTAATTATACACTCTTGAGGAGGCGAGCAATTCCAATCAGTGCAATGTTTTAATCTCTTGGGATTACCAAAGGTACTATGCTTGTTTGTATTTTTTCTGATTGTACTCAAGGCTCGATTTATTTTGGAATAACAGTAGCATTTTCCCCATCAGTTTTAAGTTTCTTATATTTACTTATTTTGCCATTTTTTTAACAGATATATTTTTATCTGGTGGCAGTGCCATGCCAGAGAAGGTATTTTTTTATCTGCTGTCTTTAATTAATATATTTGTTCTATCAGATTTATGTTTTCCAGTATAAATCGCCAAATCAAAAAGAATAGTAACTTCGCTATAACTGCTTCCTTCTATAACTGGTCCAAGGTGATATCTATAGCATATGGTTCCCTGCAATATCGCTAGATCTTCCAATGAATATATTACCCAATATTAAAATGCCGATCTTTGTATCATTTGGAAAACAAACCCCAAAAAACAATAAGACAATAAATGGTCAATAGACTCAATATGTTGTTAACATAATCTATACAATAAGTCAGCACCGTTTTGTTAAATTATGCTTTTCTGGTAATTCCTGAAAAATACGTTTTGATCCTGCGTAGCCATTATGTCTCCGTCTCTTTTTAATCCTTCAGCGTCCGATTATGTTTTGCGTTGTTTACTTAGGAATCGTTACCTGTGAATGCATATTGACCATATAGGGAGATTTGTTTTCAGATGTTTATTTTTTAATTTCTATAACACTTGTGACTTTTTTATTCTTTTTTAATTAATTTAGTTGGTTGACTATTATTATTATAATGTCATTTTCATCATATTTCGATTTCTGCTATGGTCGCACTACCAACCAAGTCTGCGGGAAGACCTAAGGCAGGTCGTGACGTGTTGTTATGGCTCCATTTCATGTTTTTTTCTATCTTCCCTATCATCCCTAGCGTTACATAGACAAAGTTTTCCTTAGTGTGTGGGCTGTACTTAATAAGACAATTTTTTGTATATCTCTTAAGCTGGTGTTTCCAAGGATTCTTTCAATGTGTTGTTTTTTTCCATTTTTTATCATTCCAAGTGCACCTACTATCACTGGCACAACTCTTTTTTTAAAATTTCCACATTTTTTCTATTTCAATTTCCAGGTCTTTATATTTTGACAGTTTTTCAAATTCCTTGGTTGCTATGTTACAATCCGCTGGACAAGCCATATCAATTAATAGACAAGTTTTCTCCTTTCTGGTTTTTAACAATAATGTCTGGCCTATTTGCTTCAATTTTTCTGTCTGTGTAGATAGTGCAATCCCATAGAATGGTGACATCTTCTATTTCTGTAATTGGTGCTGGGTGATGTTCATACCAGTGTTTGTTTACAGATTTTCCATAGTGTTTGCACATTGTCCAATGTAAATATTGCCCAACTCTATCGTGGCGATTTTTATATTCATTTGGGGCAAGCACAGAACAGCCTGAGATTAGTTGGTCTATTGTTTCTTGGTGTTTATTACAAAACCTGCATTTTGGATCCATATTATTATGCATAATATTTGCCTGAAAGTTTCTAGTGAAAAGATTTTGATCTTGCGCTGCAAGAATAAAGCCTTCAGTCTCAGACTTTAATCCAGATGCACGTAACCATTGATGAGTATTAACTTTAGCAACATTGGATTATTGGCATGTTCTGGATATTGGCCATGCAGAGGTTTGTCTTGCCAGCGCCGTTTCATCTGTTCAAGAGCTTTATCTTTGGCTTTCATTTTCATATTTTTTACCGCAATAGTTGGTTCTTGGCTTCTGTTTTGCTTTTCTACAGAATCTACTAACTGTAAATCTTTTTTGTAGTTACTGCTTTCTTTTATTATTGAATATTTTTTCTTTCTTTCTTCATGTTGCCTTACTAATTGTATCATCCAATCCTTTGTTGTTTCTATGTATGTTAGTAAGCCAATAGTTGTTGTCTTGTATGACATTTTCTAGCTGAATAAAACCTCTTCCACCTTCTTTACGGAGTATGTATAGACGGTCTACATCAGCCTTTGGATGATGCATCTTATGCTTAGAAAGAAGCTTTCTTATTTTAGAATACATTCGCCTGATGTCGTTTAGAGTCCAGTTTAAGATGTTGAAGCTATATTGGACAAGTGGGATGGCAAGGCTATTGATGGCCATAACTCTGTTCTGAGAATTCAATTCAGTTTTTAATATCATTCGTAGCCTTCTATAGTACTCTTTACGCACTATTTCTTTCATTTTTTTATGGTGAATGTTTTCACTCTCATTTACACCTAGGTATTTATAAGCTTCTTCTGGTTTCAATTCTTTTATTGTTACTGCAGGGTCTAAGCTAATTGAGGATGTTTCTTGTATTGATCCACGTAAAACTGTAGCTTTAGCACATTTATTCAAATTGAATTTCATTCCAATGTCTTCGCTGAAGCATTTTACAGTTTGCAGAAGACCTTCCAGCTCATTATCATTCTTAGCATATAACTTTAAGTCATCCATGTAAAATAGATGGCTTATTTTCTTTTGGCCTATTTTATAACCACATTCTGTCTTATTAAGTTGACTGGTTAGTGCTATTAATGATATGCAGAATAGTAAGGGAGATAAAGAATCACCTTGAAATATACCTCTTTTGATGTTTATTTCATCAGACTTATAGGTTCCATTTATATGATTGAGGTAAAGGGTTGTTTTCCATATAGACATGCACTGTTTGATGAAATTGATGATGACGAGTGATATCTTGTATATATTTAAAGTCTTTAAAATCCAGAAATGTGGCACACTATCGAATGCAACAATATTATTAGTATTATTATTATTATATGACCTGATTAATAAATTATTCCTAATCTCTATCTAAAAAACAAAGAAAGAATTTATATATTGAGAGAAGTTATACATATTCATAAAACTTACTTGCAACAAGATCTGCTATGGTTTTATTCAGGATAGCATGCCGGTTGCTTTCTACGCTTTCAATGGAATGGCAAACACTGGTATTGTTTTCTAAAATAGAAATAATATAATTTGCTCCGATAAAATAATTTCAAAGTTTCTTCATGGAGGGACATTAAAAAACCAATAACAATTGTTGTGGTGAATGGTAGGGTTTTCTTTGCTCAGTAAAATGGGTATTGGTGAGCAACATCGTTTATAATATAGATTTATCCATGTTACATAGGGACTGAGAATAGTATCAGCTACGTGGTTCAGATTGCTGGGAATAAAAGGAAATACTATTTATTTTTGTTCGTCGATTTTTCTGTAATAAACAAAAAAGACTCATTTCTTTTTTAATTCGAAAAATGATGGGGAAGAAATCGACCAAGCAATTGCAGAAAAGTGACAAAAGTAACACAAAGACAGAGTTTCGCAGTTTGAACAAATCTTGGAATGATGATTGTTCTCAGAATTAGAGACATACTGTTCCATATCAGTTAAAGAAAAAAATACCAAAAGAATAAGAAGCTAGTAAGAAAGTTGTTGGGGAGCACCCCTTTTTGCACATAAGAATGGACTTGCTGAAACAGGGTACGGAAGGGGTTGAGTAATAGTTAGAGAGTCAGTAAGGAATCAGTTGGCCCGTAAGTTGGTGCATATTAAGTTAGAGTGTTTTGGATATAGACTCATTACCCGAACATACCTCTTCACTACAAGATTGTACATACTGATTCCTACTAACAGTATTCCTAGTATTCCTGAAATGACTAACCCGTGTTCCCGCTTGTATATTTTTGTTCAATATAACTTATATTTTCTATCTCCATATCTGCTTTTGTTATTTATTATTTTGTGTGGTTTCTCAACAAGAATCCACAACATAAATAAAAACAAAAACCTAAAGAAACTGATTGCCTTCGGCAAAAGAGGATATGATTAAGAGAAGAGATGCCGTTCTACCTATTCGAGGAAAAATGTCAAATTGTATTTCGAGAAAACGTAAATGACCTATGAAAAAAGGAAGAAAATTGAAAGAAACTTTAGTTGAATTGCATTTAATCAAATAGTAATTATCAGAACGGAATTATTTATAAAGAAGAAAATTTAGATTTCTTTAAAAAGAGACTCAAGAAAACTGACTAATTTTGAAAATAAATGTTAAAATGGGAAGTCGATCAACATTTAAAACATAATATATTAAATAATTAAGCATCGAATGTTTCTCATGAAGTGATAAAACGCAGGTAGTGTCGAAACAAAATAGCGACTTTTTTTTAGTGATATAACATATTTATGTTATACATACTAAATAAAAATAATGTACTTATTTAGGTTTTAGTCATAATTAAATTAGAGCAGTTCTATTTCAATACAATTATATAACGGGGATTCTACGTTACGTGAGTGATCTTAAAAGTCAGTTATTGTAAATCGCCTGAAGGCACCAGATGGTAGAATATTGAGTTGGCATAATAATTCGTTTAAAAATGAAAATTATATATAAAATTTTAAACACACACACACACACACACACACACACACACACACACACACACACACACACATATATATATATATATCGTTTTGTATATATAAACAGTTAAATGTTAGATTTAAATAATTTTTGAGCAGTAAACAGTTGTATTAGAATGTGCTTTATACATGTTTGAAAGAAGATGAAGATTCAACATGTAGAGCGTATTTAAATAGGGTAAAAACAAATCGTCTGACGAACCCGAAAATGTCGAAACCGTGGTAGCGTAACCGGCTGGTCTTCCCTAACTACATATATATATATATATATATATATGTATATATATATATATATATATATGTATATTGTTGTGCTCTGTCGAAAAATTATTCTTCAGGCTTTCCATCTCATCTTTCTAATTAAGTCCTCAGTTTTATGGAGTAATTTGTCAAAATAATCCCGTTTGCGAGGAATTGAAATATTTTTAGGGATGTATTGATGTTTGTTTTTTCCATGGTTTCAAAAAAAGTAAATGAGGAAAGTTGTCAACTCTAAAAAGAACAATTAATAATAAGTAATGGTTACTAATGGAAGTACATTCCACACTTATATATTTACTTTAAAAAGTACTCAATACAAAAGTAGCGAATGTTTGAAATCCAGATTTGTCAATAAAAATCCTAAAATTAACAAACATTATACCGGATGTACAGATATGTCCCAGAAAGAGATATATATATTCTTTGAAGTAGCTAAGTGGATTTGGCAAATGTAACTGGGTAGGACAATCTAGCAAGTAGCCGTAATGGAACGGTACTCGTCGTAGTCTTATGCAGTATACTTAGGCATAGGCTGATACAATACGCGTTGTCAATAGGCGTTCCAATGGGCGTAGTCCTAGGTGTCTCCGCCTTAGTCTGTATTCATGGCTGACACCCGCCAGTCATATTACTGTGAGAAGAAATCAAGGTGTATGCATATTCATTACATTATGTACTAAGAATAATTTTAAGTCTCGATTTTACCAGCATAACTTATCTTTCAATAATAAAGTATATAGAAATTCTACTTCTCTCTCAAAATACCATTGGCAATTCAAAGATGCAAATAAAACTCCTACAGTTAAATGAAAAATATTAACTAAAGCTTTACATGAAACATGTAAAGAAAAAAATCATATAATAAAATTCCCAAAAAACTGACTTATTAAACCAACATAATGAAATCACTAATTTCTGTAATTTTAAAATGTTTAATACCCTTAAATATATCTGAAATTATCGATAATTTAGTTATATATTTTTACTCATTTAATTATTTAAATAATTTTAGCATATTGAACTGGACATTTTTAAATTTCGATGATTATTTTATTCTTTTATTTGTACATATGAAATGATTCACTTATAATTTTAAAAAGATTTAGCTTCTTGAATTGGCATTTTTTTTAATTACTTTTATTATTTTATTTGTACATATGAACATATTTGTTTAAATTACTATTATTATTTTATTTGTACTTATGATAATACCCCTAAAAAAACTGAAATTATTGAATTGGTATTTTTTAAATTACTATTATTATTATTTTATTATACTTATGAACAAATTCCCTTACAACTTAAAACATTAGCTGGTTGTACTGGTTATTTGTTTAAATTAATTTTATTATTTTATTTTACGTACCTCCACTCAATCGATGAAAAAACAGCATGGTATGAATAAAAAAGGCCCCAAACTTAATTTCACATCTACAACACCATCATCCACTACCCCTCCACGTAAAGTCTTAAAATTTGAAGAAATTTAATTTTGTAGAGAAAATTGATTTTATTTGTTTGGAAATGTAAATTAACCATTATATTTTTCAAACATGTGGTCTTTTATCTGAAAATCTGTTTCCAATAGTTAAAAAAAAATGCAATAAAACTATGACATTATTTAATTAGTTAAGCTTTTTATCGCTTTAATAAATAAAATAAATTAAAGTCATTGTAGTCTGAAGAATTTTGTTTTCGATTAATAATGAAAATTTAAAAGAATTGGTTTCATTTTTTTAATTATGAAAGTTTATAAAGTTTTAAAAATATTGTAAGGGGTAAGTTATTGAGTTATTAAGTGAAGACTATATTACTAATCGAAAATTGAAAAGGTTAAGGGAAATCGTTGAGTCATCGTATTTTCAAAATAATTAAAAGTTTTTTGTGTATTTGAATATTTTTGTATGGTAATTTGCGTGTGTATATTAAAAAGATATGATTTTACGGTTTCTTCTCCTTACAGGAAAAAAACTTTGAACATTTATGTAAGTCCTAATCACTATACACTTAGCTTATCTCAAAATGCACAAGAGTATTTTGCTTAATAGAAAAAGTAAATTATTCATTTAGCTTTCAATTGAAACTAAAATAAATGTTTCAAGAAAGTTTTTCTTATTTTTAAAAATCAAATTTATAAATTTAATTTTTAAGTTAGCGATAAAAAAGTATAAGTTAGCGATAAGTTAGCGATAAAAAAGTATAAGTTAGCGATAAGTTAGCGATAAAAAATGAGAGGTGATATATATATATATATATATATATATATATATATATTCAAAATAATAACTAAATAAATTCTGCAAGTATCTAAGTTTTAAATTTATACTAAGATAAACTTTAAGAAAAACCATTAACAAACAGAACCTAATTCCGTTACAATCCGGCGCACTAAGGCGTTGGATAAGAGGGGGGAAAAAAGACATCCGCGGAATAAATACAAGACATACGATACTCCGCAGTAAAGAAAAAAACCCCAAACGGAACCAACCGCAAAAAAAAGAAAGAAAAAGTGCTCGATACAAAATACAAACGAAATGCAAAAGTAGAGCAAAGATACACAAAGAATCTCAAGCTAGCCAAAACCTACCGCGGTTTCACACTACGGCTCGTCAGGGCAAAAGCAAAACCAAAGATTAACCAAATAAATAGACAACCACCAAGACAAGGACCAACCAACCAGTACACAAACCAAGGGTGGGGGGGGGGTTAAGGTAAAAAAAACCAAAAAAAAAACCTACGCTAACACACTAAGCAAGAAATTTAATCTTATGGAATTTACATTTGTTTAGGATTTCTGTTTTAGCATTAAGTAGATTATGGGCAGGTTCGAACATAGCTATCGCTAATTTCTCCTCACCACATAAATTACAGAATTTACTGCCTTTGTTGTAATCGGGACGTTTTTTTATTATTTCCCATTTTAATATGGGGTCTATTTTAGTTTTGGTTTTTATGTCCCATACATAATTAGA
Source organism: Ascarosepion bandense (assembly GCA_037127315.1). Lineage (NCBI taxonomy): Eukaryota > Metazoa > Mollusca > Cephalopoda > Sepiida > Sepiidae > Ascarosepion > Ascarosepion bandense. The sequence continues at coordinate 22,318 of JBBBDQ010000222.1, forward strand.
TAAGGTCGTACTTTGTCTGTACTTCTCATTTTTAAATGAGGTCTTATGGTTATAAAACCTAATTTTAAACGAATCATGTGTAGCCCCTATGTACGTTTTAGGGTGTTTATCATTCTCATTTTTATAAACTTTAACCCTATACACTACATTAACTTGATTACAATTACCTCTAATGGGGCACTCAGTTTTTATTCTACAATTACAATTATTGTTAGTAGTGTTGGTAGTGTTTGTAATTGTAGTACTATTTTTCAATTTTCTTTTGTTACTATTATTAATTATTTTGCCAATGTTCGGCAAACAAGAGTAACTGAGTTTAATTGTGTTTCTATTAAATATTTTTTAAGTTGGCTGTCATGGCTAAAATGTTTATCTATAAGGTTGAAAAACATTTTACCAATTTTAGATTTAACTTCCTTGTTAAAGGGGGGGGGTTAAACCATATTATGTTTCTAGATCTATTGTTATTTTTGCTTTTAATGTTATTTTGGTTTAAAAATTTGAGGGCCTGTGAATGTCCACTTTTTATTAGTGCAGGCTGGTAAATCTTCTTATACTTTTCAAAAATTTCACCATTAGATGAGTTAGTGGACAATCTATATGATATGCCATTAGGAATGCTCTTAAGTATATGGGCTGGGTGGTTAGAACTCTTATTTGGGGATGTAGTTATTTTTAATGTAAGGTGTTATATATCCATTATTTAAATTTAATGTAACATCCAAATAGTTAACGATCTTAATGTTATATTCTATTTCAATATCTAAACCGTAAAATTTAAAAAAATTTGTACATCCTTTCTAATTTTATCACCTATTTTAGGTGTACAGTTAACTACTATAACTAAGCCATCATCCCGGTATAAACCGTGATTATGGAAATCTATAATGGCGTTAAGTTTATGAAGCAGTAAACAACCGATCAGCTCCGCCACCTCCGCCCCATCATATGCCCCCATAGGATTATCAAATCCCTGGGCATCAGTTTTTTTTACCCATATTTCATCATTGTAGTATAATAGGGTTTTACGGCAGTGCCAAATTATCTCTAATTCTGCCTCATTGATATCATTATATTCTTTAGCTAATGATAAGGCTTCTGAAAGTAGCTCAGCAGTTATAGAGGGGTAGAAGTCTTTAATGTCGTATTTAACAAAGGCAGATTTCTTATTAATTTTTAGGGATTTAAACCACTTAATACAATCGCTAGTAGATTTCCACTGGTTAATATTGAGGAACATTCGTAAATTGTTACAGATTTTTTTGATAATAAATTTACTTATTTTTCCGAGCTCTGTTTTAGTGGGGTTAAGAAGTCTGAATTCAGGGTGGTTAGGGAACGAAGTTTTATGATCTTTAACCGTTAAAAAACAATTTTTAGGGTTAATTTTTCCACCCTATTGAGTAGATTAAATTTAGCTGCCAATGAAGTAGCCTCCTTATTCAAATTAGAAATAATATCAGGAGCTATTTTTTCATAATGCTTAGTCACATAATTTTTTAATTCACTATTATATTGTGTTTTAGATATAGAATATAAATTACTCGACTTATCACCTTTAATATAAATATCACCGTTTTTACTACACGACTTTAAAGTATTCTTAAGTTGTTGCTGAAAATTATTTTGCACTATATTCCTATATTTAACTTTCCTAATTATTCCAATAAGGTCCTTTTCAAAACTTTCCAACTCCTTACAATAAGGCGGGTGTTTATACGTTTTAAATCCATAATCTTTATAATCTTCCTTGGCGTTTAAACTATGTAAAAAAAGAAAGCTCTCCATCTTAATCTACCTATGAAAGTTTCGATTTTATGGAGTAAAATTAATTCATAAATGTGTTTTTTAGGCACTGGTATATCTTTAAGTGAACAGTCTAATCTTATTTGTTCCATTGCAGTATAGTAAACAGTGCTCGATGGGTAAACCCAGAGCTTATAATATTCAAAATAATAACTAAATAAATTCTATATAAGATTATAAAGATTATGAATTAAAAAATTATGTGACTAAGCATTATGAAAAAATAGCTCCTGATATTATTTCTAATTTGAATAAGGAGGCTACTTCATTGGTAGCTAAATTTAATCTACTCAATAGGGTGGAAAAATTAACCCTAAAAATTGTTTTTTAACGGTTAAAGATCATAAAACTTCGTTCCCTAACCACCCTGAATTCAGACTTCTTAACCCCACTAAAACAGAGCTCGGAAAAATAAGTAAATTTATTATCAAAAAAATCTGTAACAATTTACGAATGTTCCTCAATATTAACCAGTGGAAATCTACTAGCGATTGTATTAAGTGGTTTAAATCCCTAAAAATTAATAAGAAATCTGCCTTTGTTAAATACGACATTAAAGACTTCTACCCCTCTATAACTGCTGAGCTACTTTCAGAAGCCTTATCATTAGCTAAAGAATATAATGATATCAATGAGGCAGAATTAGAGATAATTTGGCACTGCCGTAAAACCCTATTATACTACAATGATGAAATATGGGTAAAAAAAACTGATGCCCAGGGATTTGATAATCCTATGGGGGCATATGATGGGGCGGAGGTGGCGGAGCTGATCGGTTGTTTACTGCTTCATAAACTTAACGCCATTATAGATTTCCATAATCACGGTTTATACCGGGATGATGGCTTAGTTATAGTAGTTAACTGTACACCTAAAATAGGTGATAAAATTAGAAAGGATGTACAAATTTTTTTAAATTTTACGGTTTAGATATTGAAATAGAATATAACATTAAGATCGTTAACTATTTGGATGTTACATTAAATTTAAATAATGGATATATAACACCTTACATTAAAAATAACTACATCCCCAAATAAGAGTTCTAACCACCCAGCCCATATACTTAAGAGCATTCCTAATGGCATATCATATAGATTGTCCACTAACTCATCTAATGGTGAAATTTTTGAAAAGTATAAGAAGATTTACCAGCCTGCACTAATAAAAAGTGGACATTCACAGGCCCTCAAATTTTTAAACCAAAATAACATTAAAAGCAAAAATAACAATAGATCTAGAAACATAATATGGTTTAACCCCCCCCTTTAACAAGGAAGTTAAATCTAAAATTGGTAAAATGTTTTTCAACCTTATAGATAAACATTTTAGCCATGACAGCCAACTTAAAAAATATTTAATAGAAACACAATTAAACTCAGTTACTCTTGTTTGCCGAACATTGGCAAAATAATTAATAATAGTAACAAAAGAAAATTGAAAAATAGTACTACAATTACAAACACTACCAACACTACTAACAATAATTGTAATTGTAGAATAAAAACTGAGTGCCCCATTAGAGGTAATTGTAATCAAGTTAATGTAGTGTATAGGGTTAAAGTTTATAAAAATGAGAATGATAAACACCCTAAAACGTACATAGGGGCTACACATGATTCGTTTAAAATTAGGTTTTATAACCATAAGACCTCATTTAAAAATGAGAAGTACAGACAAAGTACGACCTTATCTAATTATGTATGGGACATAAAAACCAAAACTAAAATAGACCCCATATTAAAATGGGAAATAATAAAAAAATGTCCCGATTACAACAAAGGCAGTAAATTCTGTAATTTATGTGGTGAGGAGAAATTAGCGATAGCTATGTTCGAACCTGCCCATAATCTACTTAATGCTAAAACAGAAATCCTAAACAAATGTAAATTCCATAAGATTAAATTTCTTGCTTAGTGTGTTAGCGTAGGTTTTTTTTTGTTTTTTTTTACCTTAACCCCCCCCCCCCTTGGTTTGTGTACTGGTTGGTTGGTCCTTGTCTTGGTGGTTGTCTATTTATTTGGTTAATCTTTGGTTTTGCTTTTGCCCTGACGAGCCGTAGTGTGAAACCGCGGTAGGTTTTGGCTAGCTTGAGATTCTTTATATATATATATATATATATATATATATATATATATATATATATATATATCCGAGTGAATACAGAACGAAGAAAAATTTTTTTACAACGTCCAAAACATTAATTTAAAACAGTGCTCAATATATAATATATAGAGCTGTGAATATTTTTTATAAATTATATTTTAGAACATGTACAGAATTTTTTTAATATATCCACTACAAATAGTACATTTGTTTCGGCATTGAAATTACAATGTCTCATCAGGCGGTATGGACAGGAATGGAAAGCCTCTTTTCTTATATTTGGTCCGTTGTGTGTGGGATGTTGGTGGGGTTAGTGATAAGGGAAAAAGTCTTGTAGAATGACCGTTAGAATTTTGAAGAAAGTGGTGTGGGTAGTGAATATGGTTGATTACTGAGTGTCTTTGAGTTTACTAGACAGATTTAACATTAGCAGTTAGAATGTAAGTTTTTATTATCTTGCGACTAGACTATATCCTTTGGATTTCTTAGAAGAGCAAGTAAGGGGTAGGATGCTTATTTTGTACAGAATATTTTTGTATTTAAGCACAGTTTTTATAATTAATCTAAATTTGTATATTTAATCTTAATTTGGATTTAGGAAATCGATTTTTCTATTAAATTTTAAATTTTAATTAGATCCCAGTTTGGAAAACCGACTTTTTCTATCAAATTTTAAATTTTAATTAGATCACCGTTTGCGGCAAGATTTAATGCAAGCAGTAAAATTTAATGTTAAAAATTTAAGGTAATAGGTAAGCAGGTAATAGGTGCGTAATAAGTATAATTTTGTGTCGGAGGAACGATTAAATATTTGTATTTAAGGGAATAGGTGAATCACTGAATAGGTAATAGGTGTGTTTGTATTTAAGGTAATAGTTGAAGTTTAATGTGTGTATTAAGGAGAGTTTTTATAATTAATCTAATTATGCATATTAAACCTAACTTTAGAATTTAGTAAATCGATTTTTTCTATAGAATTTTTAATTTTTTAGAAATTTCTTTTTATTTTATTAAATTTAAAAAAAATTATATCACAGTTTGTGGTGTATGTAGGAGTGTTGTTAGTACAGTGACGGTGTATCATTTTTAGGGGGTCCTAGCTCTGGCTTTTGTAGTATTTTTAGCATGATTGTAAGGTTAGTTCTTTAATGTACTTGAAGTTTACTGTGGTTTCATGCCTCTGGTTTAAAAGTTTGTTGCTATTCATATATTTAATGATTTCAAGTTTTTCTTGAAGACAAAGAAAAAATACAGTAAAACTAAGCTATAAATTCCCTACATGTTCTAATATATATATATATATATATATATATATATATATCAGCATGCGGTATGACGTAATATATATAATATAATGTTATATATATAATATAATTTATAAATATATATAATATGTTATATATAATATAATATTATATATATATATATATATATATATATATGTCATAATGTTATATATATATATATATATATATATATATATATATATACTGGTTTCGGTAGATAAATTATCGTCTAAATTACGCAAAAATGAAATAACATTGCCATCTCATTTTAACAGATATATTTACCAAAATTACGCAAAAACATCTTGAAATACTAAATAAATTTATTCAGTAAACGCGCCATTGACTTCAACCACCACCTTCAGGTGACTTCGGAATCTTTTACATCTATTCTAAACGATCTTATTGTTTAAATTGGTGAATGCTACCATAATTTTTGCTTTCAGTTCATTTTTGGTATTACAAGAAGTTTTGTTGGCCTTTCGCTAGACTAATCAAGTGGGTTGCTGTCTGGAGGGTTCGGTGAGCAGAGAGATGATGTGGTCACAAAAATTGTCTGACAGCCATGACTAGGTTCTACTGCTTGGTTCTGCTGCATGTCTTTTGCCAGACATAGGGTCTTCAGGCGAACCAGGCTCTTGAACAATAGCAGCACTACCTTTGCACGGAGGAACTTTATGTAATCCTTTGTGTTGAGTCTGAGGCCATGTGGAAAGATGAATGGTGACATCATCTCGCCATCAACAGTGATCACTTTAAATAGCTTCGAGATCATCATTAGACCCATCCAACTCTTTTCGAATCCTCTGCACTGTCCTCAGATTGACACGAAAACACTCTGAAATGTTTGTATTGAAACTTCTGGCACAAATGCTATTTCCAAATTTCAGGCAAAATGAATTGTGTCAAGGTGCTCTTTTTCTCACAGACGGTACTCAATTTATCCTACTATACTGTATATTTGACAAAATCAAAACAAATAGCAATGTATATAAACATTCAGGTATAACTACAAATATATATCTGTCAAAGGAAAATATGAATAAAAAAACCCTTTACCAAACGCGTTCCATCCTCTGATGGACTTTATGAAGGCAAAAGATTTTATTTTTAAAAAAGTATTTATAAACAGAACATTTAAATGTTTAAAGATAATTAAATACAGAAATTAATTTCGAAAAATGATCTAAAATTATAGTAATTACAAAAATCCAACAATAATAATACCAAAATTTATTCACGTTCGTTTATTAAGCATTCAGTTTCATCACTTTGCATCCTCCATACTTTGCATTCACAATTATCCTGAACAATCTTTACAAGCGTTCTTAAATTTAAAAATTTCAAAAACTAACATTTTTACTTCTGTTCATAAATACATTTTGAAAAATATAGAACATGTACAAATTATTATCTACTACAAAGTGAACATTTTGTTTCGACATTGAAAGGTCAATGTCTTATCAGGTAGTGTGAAAAGAAATGGAAATTCTTTTTCTTATATTTGGTGAATTGTGTGTGAGATGTAGATGGGGTGGGACACACACACACACACACACACACACACACACACATATATATATATATATGATAAAATGGATAATATGAAAAATCCCAACAAAGTATGTAAGATGGGTGTTTATTCTAATTTAGTTACTCTTCAAACAACAGTTCGTTAAATAATACATCGTTAGAAAAACTGATAAGAGTTACGAAAAAACATTACCATAGCAACCTTACTATTTCGAAACATTGTAGCACATTTGATATACATTTGAAGCCTTTTGAAAATTTAAAAATTAATAAAATTAAAAGTAAATCTTTGAGACTAAAATTTCTATCAATAAGATTTATACATAGGAAAATGTTAAAATAAATATATATAGTCTGAGAGTTATTGAGTAGCTTCCATATACCCGCAGAAGAAATCTTTACAAAAATGCAAATGCTTATTATTAAAGGCTTCCATAAAATGACCAGAAAAGCTCACTTAGAAAATAATGATGATTCTTGTAATGTGAAAGATTATCAATTTTTTTTCAAATTGATCTGGACTGTTAATTAATTATGAATAATCTAGAGGGTTGAGAAGACTAGTTACTACCAGTGTGAAAAGTACGCGAGAGCATTATTATTATTATTAATAATAATAATATTGATCTTACCTATTAATGAGCATTTTTTCCAAAGGCCCATCCGGCTGACTTGAAACTCCAATACAATCTCAGTTTTTGCGTCGATTAAAGCTGGTTCTCTGACGTAAATCCAAAAATCAGTGGCTACAGCAATCGACAGAAAGAGTAGAGTTAAGGCCCCAAGGGTAAAGGCAAGAATCGAAAGAGGCCTACGACCGCAGGCCATGGCAGATATCTCTGAAGAAAGAGAAGAAAACAAAATAAGTGGTTGATGAATGGGAAGGCTGCGGGGTCTGCGATCCGCGTCGTATTTCAGGAATAACAAAGTGTTCTGATTGGCTGACGAACGAGTTGGAAGGTGCAGAGATAGATGATTGACTTGTTCTATTCGACAGTGAAGAAAAGGAAATTATGTTAGAAAAGCAACGAATGAATGAAAAAGAAACAAAAAAAAATAATAATAAAAAGAAACACAGAAGAAAAGGCAGAATTAAGGAAATGAAATGAACGGATAAAAGAACAAAATGTAGTGAAATGGAATATGAATAATGAAAATGATTGTAATGAAATTGTTGATGCTGATGATGATGATGGTGATATCGGAAATGATAAAGAGAAGAGCAGGAGAGATGTGAAGGAAAAGACCAAGGAGAAATAATGAAGAGATATGAAAAAGAAGAAGAAAGAGAGAAAGAGGATGTGGATTGTGAAGAATAAGAGAAGCGATTTTGAATAAAAATAAAGGAGGAAGAAAAATAAAAGAGTAGGTAAGGAATTTAATGTCGATAAGGAAGAAAAAGAAGAAAAATAAAATCAAAGAAGATGATAAAAAGTATGACGAAATAAATAGAAAAACGATCTGATGACAAAACGAAGAAAAAAAGAAAGCAAGGAAGAAGTAGATGAAAACGAAAAGAAAGAGGCAAACTGAAAAAACGAAATGAGAAATAACCACAACAGTGAGGACACTTCTATCACTACAGCCACAGCAACCACAACATTAAGAAGAAGGAAAAGATCACGAAAAAAAAAAAAAAAAAAAGAAATAAGTCGACGTTTTTAAAGACTGATTACTTGGCAAAGAAGCAACATCAATCACATTGAATCAAATGCAGAGAAAAGCATATTTTCCGCTTGAATAACATAATTCGGATTCCTCAAGTTTCGCAAATGTTTGGTAACAAGCAACAACAAATTAGACTCCCACCCAATCCACTTTCTTTCCTTTTTCTCTGCTAAGTTTTCATCCCCAATGTTTTTCATTCTAAATCTCATTATATCCTCGATTTCTTCATCCACCATTTGCTTCTTTATATTAAGGTAAAAAGAAAAAGAATGATTAAATGAATTATAATCGGCAACTTCATCATGTTCAAAAGGTAACGTTTCCTCAGCCTCATCACTGTCACTACGAACACATTTCTATCTTACTAATGCCGCCGTAAGACGACATCGACACCACCATCATCATCATCATTGGTATCGACATTAGCATTATTTTTATGATTAACTTTTGCCCTTTGCCTCTTCTCCTCTTACATTCCCACTTTCTTCATTATCAGAAACATTATCTAATTATATTAAACGTAGTGATGAATTCACTTTGCTTGGGATTTTGGCGAAAACACGGATAACTTTCTAGATACTCCAGTCAGTGCAGACGTATTCTCAAACTGCGGTCTTCATTTTCACACAAATATTTACATTAAATAAAAATTTAAACAAGTAAAGCAAAGACAGAGATAAGATATTGTAATTATTTACACATTGGTGTCCTCATCTTTATTGTCATATTCATGACGTTTCAGCCGTTGTACGCTCCGACCTTCTTCAGGTGACTGGAATTTAGAACTGAACCTTTTATTTAGATCACTGGGGTAGATTGTTCACGTTTCATGAGTCATGCCACTTCTGGATGTCTTACTTATCTCCCCTTACCTCAACTTTCTAAGGTTTTTTTCAGCACTGCTGTAGCTAGATATTGAACACACAACTCTTTGGGTGAAATCACTGGATCTAAGTAGCGCTTTTATCTATTAGGCCATGTATCCAAGGATCTAACCTACGCTTTTATCCACACATGATTTGAGCCGAGTGGGACGCATTCTGAAACCGTGACCCACCAAGCTGAGACTATTACTAGCTAATCAAGCTTGATCCTGACGCCTGCTAGAACATCGCGGCTGGACTTTCTGAAAAGAGGAAGAACGCGAAACCAAAGAGAGTTTGACGAGACTAGTCGTGTAAATTTGATTTTGGTTGACAACTTTACCCGACGCAAAAAACCCATGTCCTTGGCCAGAAACATCTCGCTCCCGGTTCAAATGGGATTGAGACAGGCGAGATCTGGAAAACCTGGTTGCGTCGGGCTGTTGGATGCTTGGTCTGTTAAGGTCCACTTTAGTTACACTAGCCCAACTGTCGCTGCCCTCTTCCGACGGTTAGGTTGTTGCGATCGTGTAGATCTTTGACTATTTTACCCCTGGAGTCTTCGGGGGTTTGTCGCGTTCAGTCAGGTTACTCCACCTCGACCTTACGGTTATGGATGACCCTACAGGATTTGGAACTCCAGATAGCTTTGCTCTTGAGATCACTGGGCCACACAAACCTACCTTGACAAAATGACCATGAACATCGGAATGAACAATTCATTATCAAATATATCAATTTGACTTATTGCTTTAATGATAATAAAAGAAATTAATCAATAAATAAGAAAAGTGTAAAAGTAGATAAAAGGTATGTAACATAATAAAAGAAGGAAAACACTTCAAGTTCGAGGCACATCTACTATCAAAATAAAAACAAATCTAGCTGCAATTCTAAAAACGTAATTTATGCTCTAAAATGCGATGAATGCGCAAAAGTATAGGTGGGGCGACATAAGGCCTGAATAAAAGAGTAGCCCTGCACAGAAGTAACATTAAACTAGCCAATAACAGAAAATTGTACGTTTTCCAAAATTTACATGACTGTAGTAGAGGTAAATTCAGAGTAATGCCTATCTACCAAAATGCAGATTATGACATGCTCATGATACAGTAGGAAATATTTATAAAAAAAATACAAGCCATCCCTCGACAAAACAACATAAAACCTGAGACACACACATACAAACACAAGAAATTCAAACGCGATAATCACACACACACACACACACACACACACACACACACACACACACACACACACACTAAATTCAAATCGTATTCCAAAAACAATAAAAAGAACTAGATAACACGTAGAGTAGAACTGAATCAAAATCGCTGAAAACAATTTGGAAGTATAAAGACGAAATCAAATATCGCAAGTCAGTGAAAAAAATATAGCCAACGAAGGTATCGGAAGAGATCTAACGCGCGAGTGTGAAAAAAACAAACAATAAAAAAACCAAAACGCACGCACGCACGCATATGAACTTTCTGACCTGCTCACCACATGACCTATCTATTTATACACGATACTTTCCATCAGAAAAACAAACGGATCTCGATATGTTAAATCAGATGTTTATTCTCCTGAAATTTATACTCGAAACACGTGTAGCGACACAAGTACCATTATAGACACTTAATATGTCATACAAAAAGCAAGTAATATTAATAATGACAACAATAAATCTTCATTTAAAAAAAAAATTAAAATAAAAACAGGATCTGCAATGTTTCCGTTTGACAGCATAAAGCAGAATGAAAGTGATATATTTAAATATAAAATATGGCGAAAGATATAACAATATATTTAAGTTAAAATCTAAAATAAGATTAGAAATTTGCGGATGCAGAAGAAAATATATCACGAAGTATAAAAGAATTTGTAATCAATAACTGAAGGTTTGAGAAACTACAACATTCGAAATTGTATCACCATATTTCAGAAAAAAATCAACTAAAAATATCACCTTGTCTACAAAAATCAGTTGTGAGCGAATGTTTCCCAAAAGAGATAAGCAAGGCGGCTCGAGATCAAAAGATTAACCAACAATTGTCGTCTAAATTATACAGAAATAAAAATAACACTGACATCTCATTTTAACAGATATATTTATCAAAATAATATAAAAATATCTTAAAATATTAACGAGTAAATTTATCTAATAAAATCGCCATTAGCTTCAACCACGGTCTTTAGAATATCCTGCATCACTTCTTTTTTTGTTAAGAATCATATCGCCCCAAGCAAGCCGTTTACGGCCACTGGTGCGCAAGGGGGTTATATAGGAGGAAAGTTATAAGAAAGAGTGACAGGTTATAAGGGGTGTCAGGAAGTGGGTAAGAGAAGGATGAGAATACTGATGAGAGTGGAGTGGACGGAGAAAGGAGCATGAGAGAGAGGATACAAGTCAGTGATATAGGAGATGGCTATTGGCTTTACATTTAAATTCTTGGAGATTGTCGGGGAAGCAAGTAAACGGAATGGAATTCCACAGGCGGGAAGTGCGAGAATAGAAGCTGATGGAGTAGAGTTTGCGTTTATATTTTATTGGTTTCACAGTAAAAGGGTGGGTGGGGGTGAGTCTCACAGTTTAAGTTTGTGAATGTTGCCATAAACCTTGCCTTCTTTGTTGTTACCAGAGGTTCTGTTGGTTTCTCGCTCAACTGCGCCAAACATATAAAAGTCTAGGGTGTTGCAGTCTGGGAAGTTAGTTGGCCACGAGTAAGAGTTGTTGTGGTGACATTATTTATCTCGCACCTATTTCTGAGTTCTCCTGCTTGTGTGGCATTATGACACACGATAATAAGGGGTTTTATTGCTAGACATAGAATCTTCCAGCAGTCAACCTCTTGACTCAGAGTAGCACTATCTTCTCTAGGCACTTGATGTAGGTCTCCGTGTTGAATCTCAGGCCTGAACTTGTAGGAAGATTGGGTGAAGTATAACCATGCCGTCACTAGTGATCACTACAATATCTTAGAAATCATCATTAGACTTATCAACTCTTTCTGTCTCTCATGCATAATGCAGATTGACACCTAAACATTCTTAAATGTTCGCACTGGAACTTCCGGTATGTCAACCATTACAGCAGTCTGTTTTTAAACTTTTAACCGTGCTCAACTGACCCTGCTATACTGTGCAGTCAACAAACAACGCACATGCGCAAAATTAAAAAATGATGATAATTTACCCATCGCAACCTATATATGCCAATTTATCTGAAGCAATACGCTTATAATTCTTTCTCTCCTGTATACTGTGTGCAAAGACATTTCCTAAAATGTATGAACTTTCCTATATTAGACCTGTCTATTGCCACGCACATCTTAAATAATTACTGTTTACGATAGAAAGAAACAACCACAGAAAATCAATTTAAGCACACATTTATGTTGTGTACTCTATACCAATTCCACGGGGAAGATTAAGCTGCAACCAAAATTTTGACGATATTCTTATCTCTGATAAATGATGAAACATAAACTGAACCCAAAATGACTCACTTTTTTCGCTGTTAAAATGACGACATCAACACACACACACACACACACACACACACACACACACACACACACACACACACACACACACACACATATATATATAATATTTTCATCTGTTCTTCGGTGACTTGGTGTAGATTGGAGTAGGTGGGTAGGATAGGATCTAGTAGGGGGTAAACATGTGCTTACATGCAGCCAGACGGCTGTCTGTCTCGACTGCTATTTGCAAACTGCTTAACTCAACTGCTGACTGACTTCACTTCCTCATTTGACACCTGGCACTTCCGTTATATATACTCTGTCACATCTCGGATGCTAACTTATTTGACCTCTGTTTGTCAGAACAAAATGTAGCTTTGCCAGCTGCATTTTCACACTTACTGACATTCTAAAACAACATTTATTGTCTTTTTCATATCTTTCAACAAAAATGCGAATACACTTCTGGGCAAAATTCCATACCGACAAAAAGAATATATCACATTTACAGACAAAAGTGTTTTTTTAAATGATGTAAATAAATTTTAGTTTTAAATTTGATCACAATTCATGAAATTTCACGATATATGTTCAGTAGTTTCAGAGTACATACTATAGGAAAAGTACATATCACATTGCGTGTGTGAGTGTGTGCGTACGTGTGTGTGTTTGGGAGAGAGAGAGAGAGAGAGAGAGAGAGAGAGAGAGAGAGAGAGGGAGAGAGAGAGAGAGAGGTTTCATATTTATTATTGCCAATCACTTATCCATTGGTTAATATGAGTAGAAGATCGATATATATATATATATATATATATATATATATATATATATATATATATATATATTAGTCATCCACATACAAGCCTGTTTCGCTGTATCACAGTTCATCAGTGTGGCTAGACACACCCACTTGCTTCTGGCCGGGATCGAAACTCGACCAATATATATATATATTACGGAAATTAACGAATTTTAATGAAACTTGCTTATAAACAACCGACAATTTGAAATGAATTGTTTGAACATTATTTTTTATCGATACTCGTATTTAAGTAGATATTCTGTTTTTAATTAAACAGTATTATATATTTATATCTACTGGCCTGATTATTTATGATAAATTGTTATTACGAAAATGTGTGCCATTCGGCAGGATTCGAACCTGCGATCCCCATATACATAGAGGAAGCTACCATTTGATCTGGCAATCGAGAATTGTGTCATATAGGCTTGATTGGAACCTCGTTTGGACTGGAAGCCATTCGTGATCGAGCGGTCTAAGACGTTGCCAGATCAAATGGTAGCTTCTCCTATGTAGATGGGGGTCGCAGGTTTGAACCCTGCCGAATGGCACACATTTTCGTAATAACAATTTATCGTAAATAATCAGACCGGTAGATATAAATATATAATACTGTTTAATTAAAAACAGAATATCTACTTAAATACGAGTATCGATAAAAAAAAATAATGTTCAAACAATTCATTTCATACATATATATAATTTTAACGAAACTTGGTTATAAACAACCTACAATTTCAAATGAATTGTTTGAACATTGTTATATATATATATATATATATATATATATATATATATATATATATATATATATATATATATCCGAGTATACGCTCTCACACCCAGATTGAGCACTCTGGAAGTGTGGGAGACTTTGTAAACAGTAGCTACTCCGGCATATACGCATCGCTCATTCGATAATGAATTGGAGCACCCTAACTATTGGGCGTATTTATATGCGCTAAAAAGCCTGCCTTCTTCTACCGGACGCTCGTGGCCTAGGGGTAGAATCGCTGATTGACGCCGATTCGGTCGGGTTTCAATCCTGGGTTAGGAAGCGAACGGAGTCTAAGCCGTACTGATGAGCTGTACTACAGCGAAACAGATCTGTCTGTCTTTATATATATATATATATATATATATATATATATATATATATATATAAAGACAGAAAATCCAACGAAATTAGGTAAAATTAGTAAATCTATAATTCAACATATGTGTCAGAACTTAAGAACTTTTCTTAACATTAATCAAAAATGGCAGTCTACTTGAGACTGTATAAAATTGTTTAACCAATTAGAAAAAAAGGCACAGTGCCTTTATCAAATACGATGTGAAAGATTTCTACCATTCCATATCCGAAATATACTTAATGTAGCTATTAACCTAGCCAAAGAATATAACGAGGTCTCAGTCGATGAAATACATTTAATTGCCGTAAAACTTTACTTGACTATGATGATTCTATTTGGGCTAAAAAATCTGGTGCTAACGGATTTGATAATCCAATGAGAGCACATGATGTTGCGGAGTTGGTGGGATGATTACCACAATCATGGTTTATACTGGGATGACGGTTTAATTATAATCGATCGTAGTACTCCACAACTTTGTGATAGGATGAGGAAGAAGTTACATATGTTTTTTAAAGATTATGGCTTTGCTATTGACATCGAGTGTAACTTAAAGATTGTTAATTATTTAGATATAACCCTGAATATTACTACTGGTACGATCCCCCCGTACACTAAAGAAAATTCTATTCCTTATTTAAATAATAAATCTAATCACCCTAAACATATAATGAAAAGCATTCCAAAGAATATTGCTCACAAATTATCCACCAATTCGTCTAACTGCGAAATTTTTGATAAACACAAAAAAACTTATCAAGACGCGTTGTTTAAAAGTGGATACAAAGACAATTTAGAGTTTATTAAAATTAAATCTCCCAAAAACAAAAATAGACATAGAAAGGTTACTTGGTTCAACCCTCCGTTTAACAAGGAAGTTAAAACTAAGATAGGTAAAATATTCCTTGCAATATTAAAAAGAAATTTTGGAAAAGATAACCCTCTTCATAAGATTTTCAACAAAAATACGATAAAATGAAGTTAGTCTTGTTTACCCAATATAGGTAAAATTATTAACAGTCTAAACAAAACTAAAATCCGAAAGTCTAACATTAGCAACAAGATTTCATGCAATTGTAGAGTAAAATCTAATTGTCCATTAAACAGTAAATGCCAGCAATCTTGCGTAGTCTATAAAGTTAACGTGTACAAAAATGAAAATGACGTACATCCTAAAACGTACATAGGTGCCACGCAAGATTCTTTTAAAGTTAGGTTTTATAACCACTCAAGTACATTTAGGCATGAAAAATATAGCTGTAATATATCGTTAGCTTCTTATGTATGGGAAATTAAAAAAAACAAACACTAATAATGACCCCATTTTGAAATGAGAAATACTAAAAAGATGTTCTAAATCAGATAGTAAATTCTGTAATTTATGCGGGGAGATAAAATTAGATATTGCGTTATTTGAACCCGCACAGAATTTACTAAATTCTAAAACCGAAATTCTTCATAAATGCAAACATATGAAAAATTGCTTCATGAATTAGCCTTTCGCTTAATAATATATATATAATATTTTTTTCGCTTAATAATATATATATTATTTTTTTTTTTGTAATAAATTTTGTTCTCCCCTTTCTCGTGTTTTGGTGTTTTCTTTGTTTTAGTTTGAGTTCCTATATATTTGCTATTTTAAATCTTTGTTCTCAGCCAATTTTCCCTGACAGTTTTTCTTTGATTACGCAAAGTTACGCTTGGATTTTTGTTACGTCGAGTTGCCTGTGAGTACGTAATTTTTGTTTAAAATTGTTGCGTTCGTCTTAGTTACTCGTTTGTTTTATTTGTGAACTTTTTGAGAAATTTTTGTGTCGTGAGGAGGGGCAAGCCCAATTATGGCTTTGTCTCCCCAGCCGTCTACTTCTTCGGTGGGCATGCCGGCGGTGACCCCTTCACTGTCAGTGTGGAAAAATGCCCCGGTGAAAAGGGATTCAAACTATTATTGTGAAATGAAAGAAAAATAAGACTATTTTAATGAAAAAGAAATAATTGTCATCCCTGAAGTGGGAAAGGAAATTGCAACAAGAAAAATTTCCCTGCTGACCTCAGATCCTAAAACTCGTAAGTTTGTCGGCATCAGCAGGGAAAGTATAGAGGAGACACTTAAGAGCCTGGGTATTAACCCAAGAGTACTCGCTAGAAGATCCCGTGCCATGTGGGATGTCCTCCTTGGAACGGAGGAAGAAGCAAAAACATTAGCGGGAACATGTCTGCAGACGAAGGGAAATGGTTACAGACTGAGTATATGGGCACAAGACGTACCCACATAATGATATGCTTAATTTCCCCAACACTATATTTTTTAGGCACACAAATGAATGACGAAACTTGCTTTTAGAATAACAACAAAGAATGGTTTATTACATAGTAAACGTACAAGATTGGTTGTATGTCAGTGTCCATGGTGAAGCTAGCAGCAGATAGTATGTCAGTGTCCATGGTGAAGCTAGCAGCAGCGTCTTCCGCGAAAGCATTCCATGAGGAATCAGTGGCAGCGATGTGGGAGAGACGTCCGTTACTGCCGCGGGCTCATTGCTCTCTGCCTTTCCTCTGTTCTCCAAACAGGGACTAGGAAAAAATAGTTCTAGAGAGGAATCAATGCGCTCCGCCCGTTGATTGGTCAGTGAGTGACCGAATCTCCCGTCGGGGGCATTGATTCGCTAAAGGAAATAGATCTGTGGCTGCTACATCACCCCCTGCTTAGGCGGAAAGCCGACAGAGAAAAAGATAGCGGCCATAAAACAAAGAAGGGTACAATTTATATATAAACAGTTTTACAGAGCTTTTTGGGCTCGTCGACCACTGCGTGTGGTGGTGACATAGTTGTCTGTTGGCATCGTATTTTTTTCCACGGGTGTAAAGATATGTTCATGTATGTAAGTAGGGGGAATATGTGGCTCTTGTGTGTTTGTGTTAAGAAAGGCTCTTTTCACCCTGTCAATAGATACAGTTTCTTTTTTGCCACTAATGTCAAGGGTGAGAAGTTTGTCAGTGCGTGAAAGCACGCGGTAAGGGCCAGTGTAAGGTGGAGTGAGGGGGGCTTTGACAGCGTCCCTTCTTAGAAAAACGTGAGTCCATGAAGAAATATCTTTTGAGACTGATGATTTGATGGTCTGTTCCCTAGGGTGCATTGGTGGGAGATTACCAAAATAAGATTGCAGTCTGTTTATATACAAGGCAGGATCTGTTCCTGTTAAATCTATAGGGTTCAACATCTGACCTGGTAATGATAGAGGTACTCCATAGACAAGTTCTGCTGGAGAGTATCTTAGGTCCTCTTTGATAGCTGCACGACAGCCAAGAAGGACAACAGGTACATATTCGCTCCATCGCTGTTGGTCAGGATAGGCACGTAATGCGGCCTTTAATTGGCGATGAAAGCGTTCTATCATCCCGTTAGAAGCAGGATGATAGCTCGTAGTTCGAATTCGATTGATCCCTAAAATTCTGGAAAGTTCCTGGAATAGGTGGGATTCAAATTGTCTGCCACGGTCAGTGGTAATTGTTGTAGGAACTCCGTAACGCGTTATTCAGCCTGATATAAGGGCTTGCGCTACGGATTCAGCTGAAATGTCCTTTAGGGGAATAGCTTCGGGCCACCGTGTAAAGCGATCTATACAGGTCAGGAGGTAAGTAAATCCCTGTGCCAATTGGTGTAGTGTGTCAAAAGCAACCCTACGATGTGTCATCGGAACAAAAGGTCGAGGTGCGTCTGTTGAGGTGTCACAGATGATCTGCGTATCTGCAGTAGGCACTGGTAAGTATGCGAACTTGCAAGTTGCAAATTCAGGTGATGATAGATCAAAGGTGTCCAGGCGTGGTTGGTCAAAGGCCATCTGTCGTAAGTCGATATCTGAAGGTGAGAACAGTGAATTAATGGGAAGGCGAGACAAGGCGTCTGCCGCAGTATTCTGTTCACCAGAGATATGTCGGATATCGTTTGTAAATTGCGAAACAAAATCCAAGTGGCGAGTTTCGCGAGGAGAATATCTGTCCGGCTTTGAGCGCAGAGCGAAAGTAAGCGGACGGTGATCGGTGTAGATCACAAATTGTCGGCCCTCTAGTGAATGCTGAAAGTGTTTCACTGCGAGGTACATTGCCAGGAGTTCACGGCCAAACGTGCTGTAACGTTGTTCTGCCGGTTTCAGCTGTCTCGAAAAATAAGCGAGAGGTTGTAGCTGTTGTTGGTGTTGCTGTTGCAAAACTGCACCTACAGGTGTGCCCGATGCATCAACGACCAATGAAAACTGGGAGTCGGGTACAGGATGTGCAAGTAGCGATGTTGTCGCTAATTTCTTCTTCACTTCGTTAAAGGCTTTTAGCTGTATGTCATTCAACGAAATCTGCTCATTTTTCTTTTTCCTGTTACGTAACATGTCAGACAGAGGAGACAGGAGATCCGCACAGTGTGGGATGAAACGTCTGTAATAGTTAAGCAGACCAAGAAAGTGTCTCAGTTGGCGAAGTGAAGTGGGTGGTTGAAGGTCTTGTAGAGCCTTCACTTTTTCAGGTAAGGGAGATATCCCTTCGGGGCTTATAATGTGTCCCAAGAAAGTTAGCGACGAAGCACCGAAAACACATTTACCAGGGTTAATCCTCACCTGGTACTTTTGAAACCGTTCGAACAGTAGGCGGAGGTGAGTAACATGTTCCTCAGGTGAGGCACTTGCTACGAGGATGCCATCTATATAATTATAGACGAAGTCCAAATCACGCACTACTTCGTCCATGAAGCGTTGGAAGGTACTAGCCGCGTTTCGCAAACCAAAAGGCATAGTTAAAAATTCAAACGCTCCAAATGGAGTAGTTACTGCAGTTTTGGGTATGTCGTCTGGGTTCACTGGTATCTGATGGTAAGCCTTAACGAGGTCTAGTTTGGAGAAGGTCTTACAACCATGCAGGGATGAAGCGAAGTCTTGTATATGTGGGATTGGGTAACGATCAGGTACCGTTATGGCATTTAGTCGTCGATAGTCCCCAGTCGGACGCCAATCTCCAGAACGCTTTAGAACCATATGCAAAGGGGAAGCCCATGGACTGGACGAGGGGCGTATAATTCCCAGCTGCAGCATATGGTTAAATTCTGCCTTCGCCGCCTTTAGTTTATCAGCAGGGAGGCGGCGAGGGCGTGAGAACACCGGAGCGCCTGTGGTCTCGATGTGGAGTTTTGTAGAGTGAGTTGATTTGCTCACAACGAAATTTAAGTTAGTTAACTCTGGGTAAGAGCGTAGTAATGTTTGGTATGGGTCGTCAGTGGCGGCAATGAAAAATACCGGGCTGATAGGTGAGATATTTGCCTTAAAACCCATGACGGAAAGTTCCGTATTGCCGTCAATAAGTCGTCGCTTGCGCATATCCACTAAAAGGTTGAAGTGGTGCAGAAAGTCCGAGCCTAGAATGGGGTATGGTAAATCAGCTACAGTAAAAATCCATGTAAAGTCTCTCCGTAATTCCAAGGTCCAGAGAACGAGAAATTTGACCGTACGTGGAAATAGGGGAGTGATTTACCGTTTGCAGTGTGATAGGCGACAGTGGCGGCTTCTCAGTGAGGAGTTTCAGTGGCCAGATACTGTGTCAACCAAACAACGTGCTTGGGACCTGGAGTCAGTGATAAAATAGGCACGGTTGTTACATAAATCTTGTGGAGAGTGTGCCGTGCTCAGCTCTCCAGATTTAAGTTTCCCTGGTTTGAAAAGGAGCAGGGCATTTTGCAGGGCATTTTGCACCTCCGAGCCTTAGCGCCAAAACAACTGTGATAATAGCATAGTCCTGGCTTGCTTGAATGGCGGCGGTGGTGTGGGGATGGCGAACGACTTTTCTGTCGACGTCTAGGCTGTTGTGAATTAAGTACGGTTAATTTGTTTACTTCTTTGGTAAGCTGCACTATTGCTTTGAGTATCGCCACTTGTGTGGTACCTTCGCTTGTGTTCCCCGCAGCAGAGAGGGTAGAGACTTCAGCCTTTGGCTGAAGAATGGACGCGGTAATAGGCCCCTTGGTGAATTCCATCACTTTATCTGCAGAGGACGCTATTACGTCTACAGAGCTTTTCTCTACCATGGGTGCCAGAATTGCCTTTACTTGAGGGGGCAATCTTAAGAAGAAAAGTTGCTTTATAAAGGCACTATCAGCAGGGACATCTTCTGCCAGCTCTCTCATTCTGCGGAGCAATTCGCTTGGCATGCGGTCTCCCAACAGCTCGTCATTGACTAAAGTTTGGAACCGCTTTTCCGCTGATAGCGACGTCCGGAGCAGAACTTTCCGCTTAATACTGTCATAAGTAGCATTAAGGGGGGTGTTAGTTATCAAATCTTTGACAACTGGTGTCAATGACGCGGGAAATGCACTAAATAAAATAGGCAATTGCCGCTCCTCCACGACGTTGTTCGCTATAAAATATGACTCGAGTTGGGCAAACCAAACTCGAACGTCGCCAGCGAAAGCAGGTAAAGTAGTCGCCATCTTCTTTTTAATATATAGCGTGACAACAGACTACCAAAAAGAAAAAAAAATCAAAGAAACACGTCTCAATGAGAAAGAAACGAAAGGGAAAACCTTTCAAAAACACAAGAAAATAGTGATATTCGTGTTAAACGAGAGAAAGGTGCTGCTTTAAGGTTCCTTAGTAAGGGAGATAACTGTCAGTTTCAAGGCCTGTCTTAAAAACAAAAGTTGGAATTAAAGATGGCGTCGCCCAATCACCATTTAGGCGGGAAAGTTAAATGTTAAGGAAGGAGGCGCTCTATTAGCTTTAACTTTCGAAAAAATAAAATGTAAAGGTGTATTACTCACTTTTTTTTTGTTATTGCAATCAAAATATATATATATATATATATTTTTGTACCACGTGGTCAGTTGAACAGAGCAGAGTAGTAAGTTTCTTCTTTTTTTTTTTTTTTTTTTTTTGAACTTTCTTTGAACAAAATGTAATGTTCGTTATGCTTGCTTGAGTTGGTGTTTTTCTTGTGTACGGGCTGAAAAGAAGATACTTCCTCGTCGGAAAGTTTTTGGGGTTTTTGTTGTAAAGGCACGTGTTCCAAAAAAATGTTATTTGAGTAATGGGAGAATCTTTTATCTTCCTATTTGACCACTTGGGAATGGGCGTCGGTATGTCTAGCAAAACGAAAGATGATATCTCTGATTAGAAAGATTGTTTTACTGAGGGCAAAAATTTTTGCCAATGTCTTCTCAGCCGACGAATGAATTTAACGCACACGTGTGTCACAAACAAAATTCGTGGGTGGTTGTATTTTTTTTTTTTAGGTTCTTTGAGTCAGGAAGCTTTTTCTCTCTCTCCTTTTAACTTTGCTTGTACTGTTGTCCGAAAGTGGAGGCCGAGTTTCGTGTTGTTATTTTTTTTTTAAATTTGTTTCGCCATCCTAAGGTGCCATTCGGGGTTACCATTTTATAGGAGTTATGGGAAATGCTTAATTTCCCCAACACTATATTTTTTAGGCACACAAATGAATGACGAAACTTGCTTTTAGAATAACAACAAAGAATGGTTTATTACATAGTAAACGTACAAGATTGGTTGTATGTAAGTGTCCATGGTGAAGCTAGCAGCAGATAGTATGTAAGTGTCCATGGTGAAGCTAGCAGCAGATAGTATGTAAGTGTCCATGGTGAAGCTAGCAGCAGATAGTATGTCAGTGTCCATGGTGAAGCTAGCAGCAGATAGTATGTCAGTGTCCATGGTGAAGCTAGCAGCAGATAGGTATGTCAGTGTCCATGGTGAAGCTAGCAGCAGGGTCTTCCGCGAAAGCATTCCATGGGGAATCAGTGGCAGCGATGTGGGAGAGACGTCCGTTACTGCCGCGGGCTCATTGCTCTCTGCCTTTCCTCTGTTCTCCAAACAGGGACTAGGAAAAAATAGTTCTAGAGAGGAATCAATGCGCTCCGCCCGTTGATTGGTCAGTGAGTGACCGAATCTCCCGTCGGGGGCATTGATTCGCTAAAGGAAATAGATCTGTGGCTGCTACAGATTCATGGTGTACCACTGGAAATTAGGTGCGACCATGTAGGAGCCTTCTTGACTCAGTTTGGCACAGTCGAAGAGGTGAACAGAGTGGTTAGCAAGACTGGAGTTGCGACCGAAGACGTCAGTGCCTATGTTATTGTAGACAGGGCAATTTTTTTAAGACTGCCTAACGTCCTCCTTTGTGGAGGAAGAAAACTGTTTGTAGCCGTGGAGGGGTGTAGGCCGCATTGCTGGTTTTGCGGAGCGGCGGGTCACTTAGCCAAAATGTGCCCCTCAAGAAAGCAGGAAAGCCAGAAGGAGGGAGATGGAAAAAAGGCAGAGACTCAATCGACACCGGTGACAAAGGAAACACCGGCGGTGCGGACGGAAAAAACGTCGTCTACAGAATGGACGGAAGTTGTCAAAAAAGGATAAAAAACAACCTACTCTCCTCCAAAGCAGGACTTAGCCGTCCAAGAAGGTGGCTTCTCTCTCTAAGGAGAAAAAGATAGAACAACAGCTACTACAGCAGCGATAACAACATCAAGAAAAGCAGGAGCAGCGACAACAACAACAACAAAAGCAGGAGCAAAAATAACAACAACAACAGCAGCAGCAGCAACAAAACATGGAGTATGAGGAGATGCCACCTCCTCGTTCGTCGTCATTAAAGAGGGGACGAGAGGGGGAGCAAGAATCAACTGCTAAAAAAGGCAAGAAGGAGGAACGTGGCAGGGCGGAGCGGGCCATAATTACCCACAAAACACAATCCGCCCCAGCATCACGGGTCAGAACGACCTACGTCAAAGGGAGGAGTCAGTCTGCCTCCCCTGTGAGACTTACACCATCCCCTCCCCCCACATCTCCCACACCCTCCTTCCGAACCAGCAACACCAAAAACGGAAAGCCCCTAAAACTTCCCACAAGCCCCAGGTGTATTAACCCTTATCAGAATCACCGGTGGCAACCTAAGAGTGTGGGAATTAATAAAGGGGGCTTTTCCTGACATTAGGATGTCCCAAACAGGGATACCACATTTAAGAAAAATATCTAACTATTGTGCTGGGAGGGTCCCTGTCATCCTCCACCCCTCTCTTTACAGGGCTGTAAAGCTAACGTTCCCCATGGACGTCGGCGGCATTGTCCGGGACGGACGAACTACGTCCGATATCGGAACAGGAAGCCTGGGACAATCCGTCGGGGTCCCTACTGCCATAGATTTCCGACCTGTATGTGACCAGGAGTAATTTTTGCTTTCTCGTTTCAGATTTAAAAGACGCCAATTAAGTTAGCCAGCTTGAATGCGAAGAGCCTTAGGGTAAGAGTAAGGCCTTCGGTGTGGATGTCGCCGCGATCCAAGAGACTCACTTTGTTTGCAAGGCCGATGCCTGTGTGTTGTCTAACGACTTTATTGTCTATTCAGCATATGGGAACCGGCTGGCCAGAGGAAGTTTCTTTGCTGGTTAAGCGCACCCTGGACGCGAAGGTGGATCTTGTCCATGTCGGTGCCGAGGACCGGCTGATCGTGACCGATATTGCAGTGAAAAGCAATGCGTTTCGACTGGTTGCAGTTTATGCGCCCAATGACCGGGAGGAGCGCGTCTCGTTTTTTCGGCGTTTGGAGCCCTTCCTGGTGGATTCAACGCGACTCGTCTTAGTGGGGGACTGGAATGCCATCCTGGACACCAAGTTGGATAGAGGGCAGGGAGCTAGCGGGAAGGCACGTGATCGTAGCTTGGTTGATCTTATCGAAAATTTCGGTCTCGTCGATAGATACCGGGTCGATCACAAGGGTGGGAGAATGTGGACGTGGGCTAATAGTTGGCCTTCTACCAAGGTAGCTAGCTACCTTGATAGAATGTTAGTTCGTGAAGCCGACATAGATCTTTTAGATTGTCCCACGTTCCACTGGTTAGGTTACTTGGACCACAAACTTGTTTGTGCCCGTGTAAATTTAGAAAATAGGGTTAGAATGGCTGGTTACTGGAAGTTAAACGTGTCTTTACTGGACAGGCGGGACTTCCGGTGCCAGCTAATTAACTTAGTGCAGTGGGCGTTAACTGGGGGAATCATGGGGAATAAGTGATGGGAGAACCTTAAGAATAGTATTAGGTCTTTCACCACCAAGTTCAGCAAACGGCTAAAACTAGATAAGGCTGACAAGGTGAAGACACTTAGAGCTAATTACTCCCGGGTGGTGGCTGGTGGGGATCCCCTAGAGATAGCGGTAGCTAAGGAGGCCGTGGAGCGGTCGAATAGCGATCGTTACATGGGTCAGGTAATTAGACATAGGTTAAGCAAGATGTCTTCCAAAGCTGTGAACATGGGCGCAGAACTGCGCAAGGAAGAGATTCGTCGAGGCGGTGACCGGTACATTCGAGAGGTTTGGCGGCATTTCGAGTTCCTGTTTACCAAGGAGCCTGGTCTCCGTGATGAGGAGTTTCGTAGCTATTTGGCTGATTTTCCCCGGCTTTTGCCGGCTGATGCAGCTAGCTGCGAGGGAGAGATTACGGAGGGCGAAGTCTACGCGGCTTTGAAGAAGGTCGGCAGAGGCAAATTGCTGGGTCTCGATGGTTTGCCCTATGAATTGTATTTGAAGCTGTCGCACATCTTTGTCTCAATTTTGACTGTCGTGTTCAACAACTGGTTCCGGCAGGTGTCCATCCCCAACTGGTTCACCAGAGGTGTGATCACGCTGTTGAGAAAAGGCAAGAATGTTGGGAGGGATCTAGACGATTACAGGCCCATAACTTTGCTAAACACAGAATTAAAGATTTTGGCCAAGATCCTGACGAATCGCTTGCAGCTAGTTGCCGAGTCTCTGTTGGGACCTGAGCAGACTTGTGCTGTGAAGGGCCAAACAATTCAGAGCAACCTGCATCTGATACGCACGATCATAGAGGGGATAAAAGACGACGAACAAGCCGCGCTGTTCAATTTAGATCAGTCCGAGGCATTTGATAGGGTTGACTATCGTTACCTGGCGGCTGTCCTGCAAGCCGCTGGATTCGAAACCAACTTCCGCCTTTGGATTAGCCTCCTGTATCAATCCCTCACGGTTGTGGTACAGGTGAACGGAAAGTTGTTGGGCGTTCTGGCGCTGTCTAGGTCGGTCCGATAGGGTTGTCCACTGTCGCCCCTACTTTATGATTTGGCGTTGGAGCCCCTCCTTCGCCGGCTAAGGGACAGGGCGTGCAGTCCGGCCCTACGTGGAATCGTTGTCCCTTGTAGTGCTCGAGCCAGGGTTTCCGCGTACGCCGATGACGTCACTCCCTTTCTTGTCCTCCCGGAGTGACATCAAGGTGGTACAGAAGGTGCTTGAACGGTACGAACAGGTGACAGCCAAGATTAACCTCAATAAGTCGTCCGGCTTGGGTTAGGTGCCTGGAAGGGTGTTACCCTTCCGGGGCGCTTCGACTGGACGGACGGCCCGGTTCCGCATTCTTGGAGTGTGATTCGGGCCCGACCTACAATTGGAGAAAAATTGGTTTGACGTACTGGCAAAGGTCGGCGAGTCGGCCAAGACTTGGTGTCGAAGGAATTTGTCTTTAAAGGGTTTGGCTGAGGCGTGTGCTACATACCTCTTTCCCATTATCCTTTACCGGTTATCAGTACTTCCACTTTGTAAATGGCGTAGGGAGGCGATCGAGCGTTTGTTAATGCCGTACCTGATGGGCCATAAGGTTGCGTCAAGGTTGGTTTTTCTCAGGCGAGCGATTTTGGAAGACTCATTGCTGAGGGGGATAGTGAGGGACATGTTCCCTAGCCTTACTATCACTCCCTGCATCTCGAGGAGGTGCCGTAAGCCTCGAGGGCGATCGAGTTTTCTCCTTCGAATGTCTGGCGGCCCTGCGGGCCATTCCACGGTTCAGTGACCTTTCAAGGCCTTCTATCGTGTGTTAGTGGAGGGCGTCGCGAAGGATTTATTATGTCATGTGCTCCGCTTGTCGAAGGATGACTTTCGCTCGCTCTGGACTTGGGCGCCAGGTAGTGATTATCTCAGCAACACTGAGTTTTCGCTCACCTAGCGATTAGCTCGGAATCGGTTGCCTCTCAATGACAAGGCCTTCGTATGGTGCCTGGCGGATTTGCCAGATTGTGAACGCTGCAACCTTGGCTTAGAAAAAACCGTTTCGCACGCCTTCTACCATTGTTCGCGGGTTCGCCCTCTATGGGACCGGGTCGGCCGAGTTGACTGCTCTTATCGCGCCGCGAGAGCTTGTGCTCATTGATCGTGCATTTGCTTGCGACAATCTGTCGCTCCCGTTTTCTGGGATGAAGCGTATGGTGTTTCTGTCGCTGCTAGCCACGGCTCGAATGGTGATTTGGACGACGCGAACGGAGGAAGTCTTGCGAGGTCAGCGTCTTTCACATCAGGATCTGATCCGCTATTTTGAGCTGATGCTCAAAATAAGGATTAGAACTGATTGGAAACTTTTGACCGGCAGATTTCAGCAAAAGATGGGTAAATGTGGCGAGCCTGGTTCGCGTGAACGGAGCTAGTCTTGATTTTCTCTTTTAGATCTGCTGGTTACATCGGGGTGGATTCCTGTGGAACCCTTCCCTGGTTAAAGTAGCTTTCTTTTGTGTACCTAGTTAAAGTGAATGAATGTGTTTCTAGCCTGTATCCGACTTTCTCTTTTGTTATGATCCAAGTCGAGATTCCCAGCCTCCCCAGTTTGTTTTGGCCTCCTTTTATCTCGGCTGGTTCAGTATTTTATTGTCTCATCCCATTAATTTTTACCCCCTCCCCACTCCCTTAGCGAGTGTGCTTCTTGATTTCACCTTTTTGGTGAAATACAGCGGCCACTCTTTTTAATGGGATGGACGGGTCTTACTAACATTGTTTATTATTTTAGTTTAAATGATTTGTTGAATTTTTAGTTTGTTTTTTTTGGTTCATCCCACCTCCCATCATTTCATCTTTCATTAAATGTTTTTAATTATGTGTTCTATTGTACATAAATACTTTTTTATTGTCATCGTTGTTTCCCCCGTTTTTAGATGCCCCCGTAAATTTGTGGTATTGTAGTGTATGAAGGATTGGGAGGTAATGGATGGGTTCTTTTGGTGTTTGGGCAAATTGTAATGAGTGAATGGGTCGTGGTAGTGTTTAGCTAGGTATAGGATAGTTAACTGAATACCACTCTTTACTCCTCCCCGTTTAGGCTTTGTGCCACAATTTTTGTATTTATACAGGAATAAATATTGCCAATTTCCCTGACGAGCCGTTGGGCAAAACCGTGGTCGGTTGTTGGCTTTTGCTAAGATTTTCTGTCTTTGTTTGCTCTACATTTGTATTGAGCGCTTTAGTGTTAGGGTTTTCGTCTTGGGTTTTTTTTTTCTTTCTTACGAGTGCTTGACTTTTTTGTTCATGTACTTCGTTTGTTTCTTTTTTTGCTTCCCCTTATTTTCCTCCGAGTTCTTTCTCGGTAGGTTATACAAGACTATTTAAATTATAGTTTGATCAATACTAGGTTTACTATTAGTATTGTTGTTGCTATAGTTATTATATATATATATATATATATATATATATATATATATATATATATATATATATCTTCGAGTATATATATATCCGAGTGCATATATATATATATATATATATATATATATATATATATATCCGAGTATATATATAAATGTATCTCAACAAAGTTAGCAATAGCTCTACAATATTGATAATATTAATTATAATGGTGTACATCAAAATAAGCACAACACTATTAACTTATACTATTGCAACCAAGTACATAATAATTACAAACAAGATGAAAAAACTCTCAATAACGTAGGATGTTATTGTATTACCGTCTTAATAACCTCTCTGAAAATGGCTCATGTGAGCCGAAAGCTTAGAAACAAATTAATAAAAAATTATCCAAATATTGTAGAATTTTTGTCTTTATTTTCAACTGAAATTAAAGCCAAAATACGACGTTTAGAACGTCTCATGATTAAACATAATAGACATTCATTGTCTCTTATATTTAACAGTATATGTTTAGAATATGTATATATATATATATATATATATATATATATATAGTATATCGAGGCAGCAAATAATTTTCTAAACATATGCTGTGAAATATAAGAGACAATGAAAGTCTATTATGTTTAATCATGAGCAGTTCTAAACGTCGTATTTTGGCTTTAATTTCAGTTGAAAATAAAGACAAAAATTCTCCAACATTTGGATAATTATTTATTGATTTGCTTCTAAGCTTTCGGCTCACCTGAGCCATCTTCAGAGAGGTTATTTAGACTGAAATAATAACATCCACCATCACCGACGATTTTATTTTGTGTTGACATAAAACTACGCTTGGCAACGGCAATAGTTACCAAAAATAAGAAACGCAGTTCTCAAATTTGCAATGCGGTTTTATGACGTCACACCGCGTGATAGTGCAAAATGACAACAAAAGCCATATAGTCAAATGCAATGTAATATATTATGTCCGGATTTATATGTGAATTTATTGAGTGTTGGTTGTTTAGATTTGATGTACATGGCCTCCAATGTTCCTCTTACTGTGTTCCTCTTATTATGTGTATGAGTAAGGATCACCGTATTGTAGACCAGAATCTGTCTGATATTACCTACATGTTTATGTTTTTTAGAGAATTTCGTCTTTATTTTCAACTGAAATTAAAGCCAAAATACGACGTTTAGAATGGCTCATGATTAAACATAATAGACATTCATTGTCTCTTATATTTAACAGCATATGTTTAGCAAAAATATATATATATATATATATATATATATATATATATATATATATATATATATTCCATAATTTTAGGCAAAATAGCAGAATCGAGATTGTGTTATATAGCGACAAATAACAAACACGGGTGTATATAAAAATATATCAGTGATATTTTTATTAATGAACGATGGACCGTGTTGCACAGGGCAGAGAATTGAGAGCGCGCTTCTAATGGGGGGTTCGACGGGAGTGTAGCCTCTCTGCTTGCTCGTCTAGCTTCTTCTTCGACTTCTCTTCTTGTCTGGCTCTCTGCCCAGACTGCCTGTCGAGCCTGACTCCTGTCGAGGCTGACTGGGACTCTTCTACTTCTCTTCTCTGACTCTGACTCTGACTTCTGCCGAGACTGACTGGGACTCTTCTGTCTACTTCTTGTTTTCGAGGTCTTTTTATATCTTCCAAAAAACTTGTTTCTTCCGGGTTTTGCCTCGATCCGCGACGCCTACACGACGCCTACGTAAATTCTCAGAGACACCTGTCTGTTTGCTCTGAGCTATTTCCGCTCTGTCGGAAATAGGGTCAAAATGACATCCGCTGCTTTCAATGACCGAAAACACCCACGCTTCATCAGCCTTCTTGGGTGGGGCCAGATTATTATATTACACTCCTCGCCCACCCATTTTCCAAAATGTTCGCCTAAGAACATTTTAAGCGCAACATCCTCAC
Organism: Ascarosepion bandense; assembly: GCA_037127315.1. Lineage (NCBI taxonomy): Eukaryota > Metazoa > Mollusca > Cephalopoda > Sepiida > Sepiidae > Ascarosepion > Ascarosepion bandense. Next base: position 52,418 of record JBBBDQ010000222.1, read on the forward strand.
TCTCCTCCTCATGCCACACAAGCCCTACAATTGTATAAAACATGTGCATGCCAAAACAACAAAAACATGTGCATGCTGAAACAAAAAAACAACAACAAAAAAATATATAGGGGAGCCTACATCGGCAACCCGACAATGTTCGTACCCATCTTGAAAATTGTTCTACCAGCTCGATGTTTCATTGTTCTTGTTTTTTTTTTTTTTTTTTTTTAATATCCATTTTCACAGAATTGGGCAAAGTTCTTAAAAATGTTCATTTTCTTTCTCGACTCTGTCCATAAGCGTAGACTCTTCGATGCATAATCACATGATTATTAAGCGGTAATCGCGCTCTAGTTTCAAAACTAACATCGAGTAAATGACCTTTGACCAACACCATACGTGCTTCTGCTCGAGTTTATTGTTACCACGTAACCTCATTTAATTTAATTTAATTTCAAACATACTATGTTTGAACACAGAAAAAAAATGGTCATTATTTGCCGTACATATCATTCATAGTCTGACCGAGAAATGTTCAATAGAAAATGAAGAAGATTACCCTGATTCCAACGTTAATCCGCATGCAATTTACTTGTGGAGGATATTAATTTTAAAAAAAAAATGGACCCGTGACTCGTAGTACCTTAGTTTGTACAATGCTTTCCATTCCCTGAACTACTTCCTCTGGATTCGAAACCAAGCATATCTGATTTGTTAACATCTCTCTGTTTAACGCAGAGAGTTGAACGCCCGTTGACCCCGGAGTACTATTCACAGCGGATAACTCAATTTCCTTTTCCGAAGCACTGTTGCTTCTTTTACACTTAAAAATCCGCTTCCTGGCTATTATTCCCAGGATTATTATTACGCCGACCACGCCAGCAATGACCCCTATCGTCAACTTCTTCGGGAGTTCCTCATATCCTTCACTAAATCTCTCCATATTTACTAGTTTTCAGAAATTTAATATATCTTCAAAAGATATTTCCCAAGTCACATAAATGAAAATTCACAGAGGATGTTGAATTTATGGGAACCTGCACAAAAGCATAAAAGTGAAGTACTTTCACGTAAATAAAAATAAGTTTTAGATTTTAATTTAATTTTCCCAAATCTCCCCAAATAATCCGATTCCACCATATTGATAACAAAATATCTTTTCAATATCTGACTCATATCGCGAAACACCGAGACGCGGGTGAATGTTTTAAGAATATATATATAATCGGTGTATTCGCAACGAAATAACCAAACAATGCAGTTGTTTTCAAGCAACAATGTTGAGATATATTTATAATTGGCGATTTTGTTGGCTGTTGTTAACTGCATAATTAAAATTACACTTTAAAAATCTCGATAACATTTAAGTCATTTCTATGCTGTAGAAATGTCACGCAAAACACAAACATTTTTAAATTTTGACAATATCTGTGTAAAGATTACAAATTGACGTTTACGAACAAATTCTGTTGACGAGATCAAAATTAAAGAACCCTTTCGTTTCTCTGATTTTCCTATTGTGGTAGCATTCAGCAACATTTATAATTTGTCAATGTTTACCAATTTTGATTTAGTTCATGCAATACAAGGCCAAATGGAGAAAATGAAGAGGGTCATTTTACGCTAATACTCCAATTGGGGAAAGTTTGTGTACATCGTTTGTTTTTTTTTTTTTTTTTTTAATTCGGCTCGAGTACTGATCAGAAAACTCAACTATTTCAACCATACAACTGACCTTCATAATCACATTGATAATAGTTGTTCGTCAATATTTCTATTGGGTTGTCTGGAAAGTTCGTGCCGCTTTTTAAGTAAAATTAAGACACAACCCAACATTATTTCATTAAATATTTATTCTACGAAATATTAACTATTTTCTTGCACAAACCAAAGAAAACCATTGCTAAACTCACTTCACATATATGGTAAAACATTAACAAAAAAAAAAATAAATCATCAACTCAGACGCCCTGCACCCACAGATAGGTAAATATTTCAGCTTTAACACCCCACTGTCAATTTTAACACCCCACTTTAACACTTTCTTCCTCATTTTAACACCTTCTTCCTCCCCGTCAACCCCCAAACCTATGCGCTAGGCATAATACTCTCTCTACTTCACCGGCGCTCCCTGCCACTCTCTACATGTAACCTGCCTCTCACCGGCCGACTCTGTTTCTCTCTCTACATGTAACCTGTACCCCGTCCGTTCTATCGAACAATCCATATTTCTCATTTCTACGGTCAGATCGGCAAAAGTATGCTGTCCCATTTTTTTTTTTTTTAACGAGACCTACTATAACACGAGGAGAGAACACACACACTATTAAATCAAAGTGTCACCTACCTTTCGTTGGTCTCGTCCGGTTGTTTACTATATTTCCGTCTTCTTTTTTTTCTGGTGGCAGTTTTAATTCCGGAAATTTCAAGTCTGTTGAATTTTCAATCGTTTTTGCGGTAAACCAGTTCGTATCAATGTTTTGTTGTTTCAAAACCAAGTCACTAGCACCAAATGATGTTTGTTATATAGCGACAAATAACAAACACGGGTGTATATAAAAATATATCTATGATATTTTTATTAAGAACGATCGACCGTGTCGCCTAGGAACAGAGAGTGAGAGAGCGCTCTTCCAAGGTTGACAGGGGTGACGACGGGAGTGTAGCCTCTCTGCTTAGCTCGTCTAGCTTCTTCTTCGACTTCTGGTCTTGTCTGGCTCTCTGCCCAGACTGCCTGTCGAGCCTGACTCCTGTCGAGGCTGACTGGGACTCTTCTGTCTACTTCTTGTTTTCGATGTCTTTTTATATCTTCCAAAAAACTTGTTTCTTCCGGGTTTTGCCTCGATCCGCGACGCCTACACGACGCCTACGTAAATTCTCAGAGACACCTGTCTGTTTGCTCTGAGCTATTTCCGCTCTGTCGGAAATAGGGTCAAAATGACATCCGCTGCTTTCAATGACCGAAAACACCTACGCTTCATCAGCCTTCTTGGGTGGGGCCAGATTATTATATTACAATTGCATGATTTGAAAATTCAATGAAAAATAGACATTTTCAGACTTCGGTGTTACTGTTGTTTGCAAGGATAATGAAGAAGACGTTGGAGATTTTTAAAAAAATCACTATCACTCAATATCTACCAGATATTTGTTAAGAAAAACAAAACAAAAATAAACAAACAAATACATGAAACAATAGTCACTTTTACACAAAAAAATAATACCCTGTCCGGTGGCAAACGCTGCTAGTGACACCAGGGGTGGCAGTATCACCGTAGACACCGAAAAAGTTACCTCTCTTGGTTGGCGGCTGAGAGCAGCTTATCGCACGGGCTTTCACACGTTATGTGTAGAAAATGAAGTTATTTGCATAAGAGATCATTGGGTACTTTTTGTTCACACAACTCTGCCATTTTTTCCTGTGTAAAGCAATCATTTCAAGTATCAGAAGTGGCACTCTGGTGTCATTTACGATTAGATTTTCCTCATATGTTTTTTGTCAGTGAAGTTGTCTTTGTAGGATCCATGCATAACGCTTCAACTTCCTCCTATGATTACTTGACCAAACCAGTTTAACCTTCTTCAGAGTAATTGTCAGTCTTCATGTCGTTGCTTTCCTCTAGACAATAACGAAATAATAATAATAATAATAATAATAATAATAATAATAATAATAATAATATATGAAAGAACACATTTGTTGTATTCATTTTACTGTTATTTGTATTCGAATGATATTGACTCAAAAATTGTAAACGATGAGTAAAGGAAGTGAAAAAAAACGCTATTTTGATCTGAAATTTCCTTTTTATAATATTTGATCTAGATGATGCAAATCAGAGATCCACTGAACCGTTCAAATATTTATTGATTTTTGGCTCAATACACTTTTTTTAAATATATTTATCTTATTGGAAATGGCGTTCTAAATTGATAATTTTATGAATTATATTCTGATGAGATCAAACAAGGCATATATTGTGTACCTGTACGTGTTCGTCAGTGTATGTATAGTGCCTATGTATTTATAGATATACGAGTATATGAGCATTTGAATTCAAAAGGTTTGGTTTATGTAAGAAAAAAGACAAGCAAAGGTTGTATATATAAAGTCAGAATGTTGAGCAGTGAACAATTTCTATAAATGCCCTACTTAACAATTAGCCTCATGAGCCTGTAAAAACGGGATATAATTAGAATTAATACGGAGAAGTTTGTCACTTATCCCAGCAGTGTTATTTTAGTAATGCCGACTTCAAAGTTTCGTTAAAGGATTATTGTGATTTATTTACTCTTTAGGGTTTTTGTTTTTGTTTTCTGCTGAAGAGTAAAGAGCTCACACAGATGCCTTCACGAAACTTCCAAGCCGGTATGACTGAAATAAAACTGCAGAGTTAAGTAGAAAAACCTCTCCGCATTAATTCTATTCACACGATCTCTATCTTGATATCGAGCACTTTATGACAAAACCTCGCTTACTTAAAATGTCTTTCTACCAGTCAACTACCGAAAAAAAAACCACAAAAAAAAAACAACAATTTTAGACCTTCTGTCTTCACCTTGATATTGAGCTCTTTACAATAAAATACCTGATGCCAAAATATATTTTTTTTAAGTAAAAACAGTGAAAAATTAACAACCTTGGCGCTAAACATTATCGCAACTTAACACACACACACACACACACACACACACACACACACACACACACATATATATATATATATATATAGGTAAGGTGGTATACATGAAACTCAGAGTATGGTATGGTAAGCAACCGCCGATTGCTTAAAAATGTATGAAACTAAGAGCCGTGCGTAAAACGTAGGATTATATATATATATATATATATATATATATATAGTGTCTATCAATGGCAGTGAAAAGTTGTGAAAATTCTTTTCTATATTTGTGGTCTTCACCTTTTCACCCCTCCCTTCAAATTTTCAATAACAAACAAATCCTGTTTAGACTTTGCTTTTGGAGTTTCTAAAAACAAAACCGATAACTTATTTGATGGTAACATGGTCCATGCACTTGTTTGTTACATTTTTGAATAATTGAGAGTTTTTCTCTGAAATAACTGCTGGTTATTACCGTTACATCTGCTCCACTATCCAATTTGAAATTAATTACTTCACTACATACCTTTGTAGTAACTTTAATTTTGGCTTGCCAGGCTTCTTCCGTGACCGCATTATTTCTATCGTTGGTAGTAACAGACCTAAGGTTGTACGTTCTTCCACCCTCGAATTTTAGACTTTGCAGTCCTACACATTTTGCATAATGTCTTGAACACTTTAGATGAATTCATTTTTGGCTACAGTCGTTTTGATTGCGAGATTGAATATTGCCACAGCGCATGCATTAATGGTGTACTGCGTCTTGAGGCTTATTACTCTGTTAACGTTTGCTTCTGTTTCGTTTACGCCGATAGAAATATTCAGTCAGTCAGTTAAGTGCCGTACGTAATACACGCTTGGGCGATCATGTCTCGAAAGAGACATGACTTACTGGGCAGAAGATTATCCCGTAGTAGGTTGCCAAGGCTATAGAACCCAATCTGTCCTGCTATTTAACCCATAACTGGAAGGAAGAGACGGATTAATACCTTTCCCAAGGGTATTTGTGCGTAAGTGAATACAATGGATTCAACTGGAATTCGAACTCGGCTCCCCGGTTTCTCGTTCCGAGCCGATATCCACTGTACCACAACGCACAGCCTCCTAGAAATATTACTGCTTTCAAATTTTCTTTTCCTCTTCATTTTCGAATTTCAAGCCACCGTAAATATTGTATGCGTATTTTTTTTTTATTGATAAGACGACGTTTAGTATGTACTACCAGGTTTTTTTCGAGTCGACTGGCCTTTGAAAAATTTCGAATAAAACTTTTCCAGTTAGTTGTTAAATTCCCTGTTAAAACTATTTTTGCAAGAGATTACATTTGCCGTAAATTGCCTTTGGTTGTCGTCACTATTTCAGAATTTTGTGTCTCAAACAAGTCGTTATTAGACTATTTTTTTAAAACTTTATAAACTGTTCTTAATTTAAATGAAAGAAAAAAAATAGCCAAATGACTTCTAAATTTTTGTTTTAGTCCGAATGCATATTCCAATGTCTTTTTCCATAGTAACGTTTCTTTCGGACACGATGTGGCGTAATTTAAGTGTAAGAAATTACAGGAGGGAGAAAGAGAAGATGAAGTCTTTGACTTTTGACGTACAAACTAGTTAACGCCTAGACTTTAAATTATTTATTAATTAATGCAAACAGACATTAATTGTGGCATAAAGGATTTGGTGCACGGCTAGTTAACGTAATTAAATATCCGAGATCTAATCAGTCATAATCCATTCATTCATTGCAATTAACTCATACACCACAAGAATTCATCCACATATTTACAGGGAACTTATAAAAAAAACATGATTTATTTGTCTAAACACACACACACACACACACACACACACACACACACACACACACACACACACACACACACACACACACATATATGAAATGATGGGGGAGGGGATATGAGCGTTAACTGACTGACATAGTCCCAGAAAAGGCGCACCTGAAGACAATGGTAAGAGTCGAAGCAGTCATTTCTAAACCAAGGTCACACCGATGACAGTCAGGCAAATCTGCTAAGCCCCAACTGAAGGCTAGGTCATTGAGAGATAGCACGTTCCGAATCAATCGCTGGGTCAGCGGAACTCGGGGTTACTGAAATAATCCACTGCTCACGCCCAAGATAAGAAAGAGTGCGACTCAGTCACCGACAAGCGATTTGACTGTTTGGTAAAATTTTCGCGATCCCCTCCACTAATTCACTATACAATATTATCTGAGGCTAAGAAAGGTCACTGGACCGGCGAATAACCCGAAAGGTCGCTCAACATTCTCGGAGGAAACTCGATTCATTCCGTGGCTTGCGTCGGTGCTCAGTCCTAGAAACGGGAGGAGTGATGGTTAGGCTTTATCTCCTCGCTAACGCCGATCAATTTTCGGGAATTCACATCCGAGGTCAGCAGGAAAATTGTTCGAGCCGAAACTGCTTTTAGTTCTTTTCCATTTTTCCTTGCATTTCTCCTTTTGGCCTTCTCAATAATCCGGGCCCTTCTTTGATCTATCAGCAACCCATGCCATTAGAGTGGCTGGAGATGGATGATTCGGTTTCTGAGGAGACTCCTATATAGTAGTAGGGACGGATTCCATGTCCATAAAACTACACATAAAGGTTCAACTAAAAACAATATAGTTCAATACACAAAACAAATAATGACAAACGTGCTAGACGAAAAACGATCAAAACAATTTCCCGCCAGAAACACACGACTAAACAAACAAAATCCTGCGTAGAATTTTCAATGGTCTGATTTTCTAAGCGCCGATTTGTAATAGATTCTAGCCAAACAAGCTTGCTAACCATTACACCACGCCGAGGTCTTCTTAGAATTTTAAATAGTTCCCCTCCGCAATTATGCTTTGTTTTTATAGCGAAGGCAGATGCCATTTCTTAACAACGAGGGTAACTCTGGATTACTCCGCAGTATATGCTCTTATGAACTTATTTATTCTTTTGATAGCTGCATTCTGCGTCAATAGTCACGCAAGTGATCGAAATGAATAGATTATGAACGATGCTACGTTGCTTGGCTTCTTGGCTTAGATTTTTGAAAACTTCCGATTATGTAAACGCATAACAACACAAAACTGCATCGTTCGTTTCATTCACTGTTATGATTTTAAAGCAAAACAGACGCGGAGCTTTTACTTCTCTGAATCAAGATTGGTTCAAAATAAGCCCCCCCCCCCCCACCCCGCCACGATGATTAGTCAGTTTATTAAATCGTCTCCTCTATCTTTAAGTTCGGAATTATAGCTCTTCATTTTACTTTTTATTGAGATTTGTTTTCGAGATGAAACTTCTTCGTTGCAAATCATTTTAATTCAATCTGAGATCATTCTGAAACAGCCATTAGCAACTTCACTCGCTTAACCAATTCAGAGTTAATCAGGGCCTCTGGTATTTTGCCAAAAAGAGATAGAAAGTCAATTATTTAAACTATTATTTTAATTATTTAAGGAACTATTCTTTCCTTTTCTACATTTTATATGTAGCTTTTGTTTTCTTATGCAGCATTATAATTTTTACTGTACACAGGCATATTTCATTTGAATTGATTTTTTTTACATACATGTTACTTACCATCATTTGGCACACAATACACTTAATTTGTGTAATTCTTTCATTAAAATTTATCGTTTGTTCTTGCATTAACTCGTACCGTCTGTCTGTGTTGTGTGCCCGTATAAATTAAATGTTACCGCAGACATTTGTTTGAAATATTTTTTCCAAACTTTTTCTTTACCAAATAAAATTCCTTTAATGTCCCTTACACCAATGTTTAATTAGTAATATTATTTATATAGCTGGTATAAAATGTGATAACTAGCACAAATACTATTTTGGCCCAACGGAAACAAAATGGAAACAAAATTCTACAGCCATAAAATGAACCTGAATAACGAAAATAAAGAATCAACACGCAACACTCACAATATTACTGATAGATAACAGATAGTAAAAGGATTAATTTATTTAGATATATCGTGTGTGTGTGTGGGAGAACGAAGCAAAAGAGAAATATATAATCTTTACCTTTTAGAAAAAAACTTACCATACTGGAAAATATAATTCAAATTTATTGAATAAAAGAAGGGAATTAATGTTCATATATTGACATGAATATAAATAAATCTATTGAAAAATGTTGTATTACATTGATTTCGATAATAGTCACTACCCCTCGATATATATGTTTTGTATATTTTTAAAAACATTATTATTTTATTTTATCATGATTTATTTCTTTATTTTATCTACTTTTTGTATATATATTTAATATAAATATTATATATATATTTAATTCATTTTTAATCAAATTAAGTTTTTACCAATTTATTTTCTTTATGAGTAAATGAGCTTCATTATCTTATCAGGTTGCCGTAAATATTGACATTTTACAACAGTCAGTTTTTTCGTTTAACTCTGACGATTGCTACGTGCATCAAATGGCGAGGAACAAATGTATAATTTTTCTTAGTATGTAGATATTTTCTGCACACGCTGAAGTATTGCTGCTGATACACACACACACACACACACACACACACACACACACACACACACACATATATATATATATTTATTTTACTTTAATCCTCTCATAGTCACGGGTTAATCTTCTCGTGTTGTAATTAAAACCATTAAAGAAGGTGCTGCAATTTTTTCAACCATTTTATTTTCTCAAGTACTTTAAATTCTATACAAAATCATCTTCAGGGATGAACTTCTAAGACAAAAATTAAGGTAATTGACCATTACGAATTTCTGAGTATGCGAGTGAAACGCACTGTTGATTCAAAATTTGTTATGTAAGGAAGGTAATTAAATTTATATTTGTAAATTTTTAAAAAACTTACAATTCACGTGTTTTAAAACATTCTGTTATAATTGCAATTTTTTGAAAATTAAAATTTAGCTATTTAACAACCTTACTGTTATAGACATTTTTGAATAGACTTGATAAAAAGTCATTTTCGGAAAAGAGGTTAGGATAATCAAAAATCTATATTGGCAGCAAACCGCTTACGTATGGATAAGAAGTGAATTCAACAGGTATACAAAAATAGAAAGAGGCGTAAGACAAAGATGAGTTTTCTCGCCAGATCTATTGGGCCTATACAGCGAAACAATTATGAAAGGAATACAAGCCTTGTTGGGATTCATCATTGGCTGCCACAATCTCAACAATGTAAGACACCTAGATGACACTGTGCTGATAGCAGACACGGAAAGAAAAATGCAGGACCTCCAACAGAAGGTAGCAAAAGAAATTGAGAACAAAGGACTAAGCATAAACTTAAAGAAAACTGAATGTATGGTCATCAGCCAAAAGGAGACCCTAATATGCCAACTACAGACCCAAAAACTAAAATATTAAAGAAATTGAAATACCTGGGAATTGTTCTGATAGAGGATGGAAAGTGCCACATGGAGATCCAAAGACGCACTGACATGGCCAAGAACGCATTTCAAATACTAACCAGAGACAGAAAAATCTCATTGGAAACAAAGAAAAGAGTGCTGCACTGCTATGTGATATATTTTCTTTTGTATAAAAGTGAATGTTGGACGATCTCATTAAGGATGAAGGAGAGGCTTGAAGCAGCAGAAATGGGGTTTCACAAAAGGATGCTGAGGATACCATGGACTGAGCTTGTGAGCAACGATGAGGTGTTGGAGAGGAACGCAAACGAGAAGAAAACTCATGCCTAACATCAGGAAGACACAGATTATGTTCCTGGGACACGTAACGAAGAAGGAGGGCCTGGAGAATTTAATACTCACAGAACGGATAAAAGGAAAGAGAGACATAGAAAAGCAGCGAGAGACATACTTGATAGGCCTGAGCAAGTGGATGGTGAAGCAAAGTTTGGAAGAGATATCAAGAGAAAAAATATTGAGCGTGACAAGAGACAAAGCCAAGTAAAAGTCCATGATCGCCTACGCCCTGAATGGACACGGCACATAAAGAAGAACTCATAATTTATTTAGTGCTCATTGTAACTTTTTTATATAATATAATATTAAAAAATACAACAATTACTCGACGATCACACCAAATTTGAAAAAGGTAAAAATCTTATTAACCAGCTGAAATGGAAAATCAACAAACTAAATATAGCCAGCAAAGCAGAACATGACAACTTAAAACTTCTCAAAATAATAAGTGACTACAAACCAGGATATATTTATGGAATTATAAAATCACATAAACATAACTTTCCTCTTCGTCTTTCATATCCCAAATCTCAACTCTATCAATTAACCAAAATCATTAACCAACTCATTACACCAATTAGCAAAACAGTATTAAATCAACTCACGAACTAATTCAAATTTAAAAAAACACAAAAACCTAATAATGAAACCGTTGCCTCACTTGGTGTTGAAAGTTTATTTATCAATGTCTCAATTACAGAAACAATTGATATAATTATATGAATATTTACAGCAATCCTTATCTCCCTTCAATAAAAATTAGACCTAACATATTAAAAAATTCGGAAACTACTTTTGACTTGTACCACTACGCTTCCCTTTTATGACCATCAAAACAATACATACGTACAACGTGATTGTTTTTCCATAGATTCATTTATAGGACCAGCATTTAGTAGCTTCTATTTAGTAGACCTTGAAAATAAAGTATTTAATGTCCATAAGCAACCTCCATATTCCTAAGATATGTAGATGATATTCTCATCCGAGTCAAAAACATGGATAAAATGCATAAAGTACAAAAAATTTAATTCATTTGTGAATAAATCCTGAAACTTTCATTAAAATTTGGCAATTATTTGATTTTTGCAAGAATTTCCGAATCAATGTATTTTTCACCTTAAAAAGACGTTAAAAATGTCCTATACTAATTTATGATCTGCCATTAACTCAAGAAAAACAAAATTTTTAGCAAACATTTTGAACGTTACAAAAAACGAAGATGAAAAATATAATTTGATAATAAAAAAAATCTTTTTGGTCTTTCTTCTTAACATATGTACCTTCACCCATTTTCGATACCTAAATTATAAAATGTAATTCTAAAAATAAAACGACTTTCTTGAAGCTTTCATTTCAACTTTAATTGAAAGCTGAATAATTAAGTTTTATTATTTTTAGTAAGCAAATTTCTCTGGCGTATTCTAAGCAAAAATTATATTGATTGTAATCTCAACGTTTTGGGAGTTTTCAAAAGTTATCTATTTTCTTACAGATTGACAGGTTTGTAAATAAGTTAATTCTCATTTTTAAAAAAATTTTGCAAGCTGTGACACGTTAATTTTCGAAAAATTAACAAATTTAAAGTTAAAGTAATCTGATTTGAAACAAGTATTACTTGTTTATAACATGGAATTTAGAATAAAAGTATGTCTTAATCACGTAATTGATGATAGCTAGATGTGGTGACAAACTAAGTATGATTGACCAGAAATGACATAGATTTATGAAACCTAAGTGAATGCTTCGTAAGGGGAACAAACCTTGAAACTTGTCTCCTACGACAACTCATAGTTAAAAAATGGACCATACTAGATACAAAAAATAAAAATTATTTTTTAAATATTAGTGCGAAATGATTTCTTAAGCTTTTCAATTTTCGATTAGTAAATGTAGGTTTTACTTAAAGTTAATAACTGAATACAGACAGGGATTGGAAGGAATTTAAAAGATATTTGAAATTTTATAAGTCATAATAAAAAAAGAAAAGATGAAAATTATTATTGTAAAATTCATTATTTATCGAAGGTTTTCTTCTTCAGAATATGATATCCTTAATATATATATATATATATAAATGAATATGTCTATGCATATGTTTGTGTGTCTCCATTCTAATGAACCCAACTCCTCCGAAACCCTTGGTCCGATTTCAATCCAAATTGAGTCACTTGTGGATCATGACATGAATCTTTGATGTTTTGAATCGATTTACAGGGTACGGTATAAATCGCCGAAATGCTTAGAATTCACGAATCCTTCTCCTTCGAGACGCCTTATGCTAATTCAGCCAAAATTGTAGATCAAGGTCAGAACCTTTGATGTACACAAAAATTTTTACACGGTTCGTCAAAAATCAACGATAAACATCCTTTTGGGTGTTTTTTTGCATATTTAATGCATTTTTCCGAGACGCTTCCCTCAAACTCAACCAAAATCGAGTCGCTGGTAGATCAAGGCCTGATACCTTGATATGCGAACAAAAATTTCAATTTACACACAGGATACGGCAAACATTAATGGAAAATATTGCTTTTTGCGATCGTTTATTCCTCCGAATCGAGTTTTGTAACTTCTACCTTATCATATGCCATAACAATTTCACGTTTTCTACACGGTTCTAACCCCTCCGACGTTGCAGGGACAATGCATCCACTTCTGCATTACAACGTCATTGCAGCCCATTACAGGCTCCTGTAACGCCCGCCCCCGTTCTTCTAATTGTACATACATCATTCCCGTTGATTGAAAAAATTGGCCGAATATGAATCCCGTTTTACAAATACAACAAAAATTAATATTTACTTCGCAATATATTAATTTACGCGCCACGGTAACCTAATACTGGAACTTTTTGAATATGCATTTGACCTTACCATTTCAATATAACCACTAAAAAAACCCGAGAAACGCCGGGCTACATAGCTAGTTATTTATAAAAGCAATTCAAAGCTTATCTAAATAAAAAAAATGACGTTAGTTTTATTGCAGATTTTATTTCACTATTCAGAGCAGGTTTTCGGAAAAAACAGTTACCGTTTAAAAACAAAATTCTTCAAGGAGTCTTGCATTTAACTAATAAAACAAAGTTTGCGGGCAGAAGACAATTTCTAAAAAATTCATGAAATCAATTGAAGAGGAAGTAACAGATGTAAAAAATATTTTTACCAAAATATTCTAAAAATAATTTTATAAATAACGTCATTCATCTGTGTATAAGTCCTGAAAGTTTCATTGTATAAGTCCTGAAAGTTTCATTGTATAAGTCCTGAAAGTTTCATCGTATAATTAATTAAACAACGCTCAATTAACCAAAGTAAATCTTTGTTGCATTAGCAAAAAAAAAAAAAGAAAAAAAAAGTTATTTAATCAAATTTTCGAATTTTTAGAAAGTTTTAAAAATATTTTTAAAAAATAATTAAAAATACTTTGGTCTTTCTTCGTAACAATAACATAAACATTCTGACAATAAAACTGTTTTATAAATTTTTTTTACATCATACTATGCTGTTTTTTGTGTTTTTTAGTGAATTAGTAGAGATGCCTATCTTAATGATAAAAAGAATTTGCCAATAATCTTTGTAGAGATTTTTTATTATTTTTCGTAATATTTAATGTTCTTTCTATCTTTTTTTTCTTTTTTTTTCAACTATAACCTCGTTTATAAATATCCGTTATCTGTTACGGTTAACCCAACGAAAATAAAGACCCATACTGATAGTTCAGTGACGGTTCGATTGATCTCGTACAAGAAGCTCAATTTTTTATTTTATTTTGGCTTTGAGAGTTGAAGGGAATAAAACAATGGAAGTGATACAAAATCACCAAATGCCTTTCACGAGAGTATATAAAAAATCTCCGTATTTTTATTTGTAGTAACTTCACACAACTAATAAGAATACAGGGTTTTCTTCACACTACAATCTCGAACAAAATGTAAAAAAAAGAAAAAGAAAGAAGAAAAGGATTTAAAGATGTAAAATATGTTTCGTTTGAAGATCTTGAAGCCCGATCGTTTCTTTTAAATTAGCAAATAAACAAGATTAATGAAATCAAGATATGAAATTTCTTACGAGTTTCCTGAAAAACTAGAATTACAGTTTTATTTTTTGCTCTGGTAAAAAAAATACTTTGATTAAAAATATAGAAAGTTTGCCGGAGAATTAATACCATTATTTTTCATGTGTTTTCCAGTTTGCGTTTTTCTAACCCTGGTTAATGAACACTTCTCGTCTAAACCGATGACAATTTCCCACAGTTGTATTCTGCAAACATTTTATTCGTTTGATTATTACTAAATTCTAGTTTTTTGCACATTCTCAGATCTTCATTTTAATTCAAAAAATAAAATTAATGCAATTGTTGATAAATTATTACTAAATTAATTTATCATTTTGTTGGCAATAAATAAACCACATAATTTTTGCGCAGACACTTTCATTCAAAAGGGAACTCAAAGATTTACTACAACCATTTGATATTATTACCAACAATTTAATAGTTTCGCAAACGTTATTTAAATGCACGTAGAAAAAGATGTTTCAGCACATTAAAGCAGCATTGCTTACAGTAAAATCTAGTCTCTTGCCTACTTATAAATGTGTCTCTATATATAAATGTTTCTCTCTCGAATTACATAACATCTGAGATTATACTTTAGAGTAGGGACCTCCACGAAAAACGAGATAACTAAGATATAAATGAATTACAAAAAAAAAAACTTTCTTGAAGCTTTTATTTTAGTTTTAACTTCAAGCTAAATTAAATTAAATTTTCCAATAATCAAAATACTTTGTTGTATTTTAAAAATTAGCTTAAATTGATTGGAATGCTATTTTTTTTTAAAATTAGCTGATTAGCGCTTTTTTAGTCGTCTTTTATCACAATGTAATTCTCTTTATTAACAAAAATAAAATATACTTTTTTGAAACTTTATTTGACGAATGTTAATTGATTTAAAAGATAATCTTATTTGAAACAAACATTATTTAATTTAAGTTTAATTTTACTTTTAATATTTTTAACATGAACTGTGGTGACAGATTGATGACAGGTTTAATGTTGTTCTACGGAGACTTTATCGGTAAAACATAATTGGCGAAAATGATGAGAGCGCCTTTTTTTATGCAAGTCAGTGATTTTAAAAATTTAAGAAAATAATCTTCGTAATCTGATGTTTTATTAAATTTTAGAAATGTTAGCTTTAAATTTACTATTGTTATCACATATTTTCTGATAATGTCGTGTATGATCGCCCGAAATTACAAAAATCGGTGCTTTTATCCACATACAAAAATAATTACAAATTCGTTTTAAAATATTGGTGTTTGATGATTCGTATTAAAAGCTTCCATTTATAATTAGTAAATATAGTTTTCACTTAATAATATCATCTAAAATATCATCTAAAAAATAATATTATCTCAAAGGCTAACTTTAATAAAGAATTTTAAAAGATTTTAAACTTAATAAATTTTTCCAATTAAAATGAAAAAAATGAAAACAATTCTGTTAAAAAATCATTATTCACTGAAAATGAAAAGCTTTTCTAATTGAATAATATTATAGTTTTATTGCATTTTTTATTTTACGAATTCAGTGCA
This sequence comes from Ascarosepion bandense, assembly GCA_037127315.1. Classification (NCBI taxonomy): domain Eukaryota; kingdom Metazoa; phylum Mollusca; class Cephalopoda; order Sepiida; family Sepiidae; genus Ascarosepion; species Ascarosepion bandense. The sequence continues at coordinate 68,359 of JBBBDQ010000222.1, forward strand.
GATTTCCGGTAAATACCATTTCTATTTTACAAAAATTAGATTCATGATTTAAATTTTCCAAGTAGTTCTGCTTTTAATTAATATAACTATGAAGAGGCTGAAATTTTAATTTCTTGAAATTTCATAAAATTAAGTAAGTGCGGGTAACGGCTGTAAAAAAAAAATTACCAAGATTTTCTAAAAGAATTTCAAAATAATTTAATTCATCTGTGAATAAATCCTGAAAATTTAATTAAAATCCAGTAATTATTTGATTTTTGCAAGAATTTTTAATACAACGTGTTTTTAACGCAAAAAAAAAAAGACGCTAAAATTTTCAATTTTTATCTTTGGCCCATTTCGGATGTGCTAGAAAGGATTAAAAAATTAATAAAATAATAAAAAATACTCTGGTCTTTTCTCTTCATAATAAGATAAACATTTTGACGATAAAATTTCGTTTTATTATGCTTAGGGCCTTTTTTCATCATGGTTTGTTCTTTGTTAGTTAATTTTTGGCGGTACGTACTTTCTTTAATGTTTGCTTAACTTTAACAATGAGTCTCATAAGTTTTATGATGTTAAGTCAGCGTGTTTTGTTTTAGAATTTCTACTTACTTATTGAAGGGTTTTCTGTGAAGAAGCTATCGACAAGGCGATAAGAGGACATGGAGGTATTCTTATTCTCTTACGTAAAGAAGCAAAAACTAACAATGGCCATATAAAAATTATTGCATATTCTGTAGACCTTAAAATATATAAATTAAAAACAAACAATTGTCTTATTTTCAGAAAATTTTCAGGATTGTGTCAAAAAATTAACATGTTATTTGGAATCTTTCTTGGTTAAGCTGAGAACTTTTCAAAATGTGATGGTAACTTGTTCCCCGAAGAATGCTGTTTATGATACCGTATGTGTAAGTCGTTTAATGATTACTGTAAAAGTATTGATATTCGGCTTTCGGAACGAGAAATCGGAGAGCCGAGTTTGAATTTCCTTTGAATTCGTTTGCATTCACATATGCGCAAATACTCTTGGGAAATGTTTGAATTCGTCGCTTCTCCCTCCAGCTATAGAACAGTTAGAGTTTTATACAGTTAGGGTTCTTGGGTGATCATGTCCCGAAAGAGACATGATCACCCAAAGCCTGTATCACTAATAGCGCATAACTCTGACTGACTGAAATGTTATGTATTATCAGTCTTTCATATGGCAGTGAATGCTGGAAATCTCTTCACAGATGAAAAAGAGGCTTGAAGCAACAGAAATATGGTTCTACAGAAGGATAATGAGAATACCAAGGACCAACATAGGAGTAACAGCGAAATTTTAGAGAAAATTAAAAAACGCCAAAAAAGACACTGATACTTAGCATAATGAAGTGAGAGATTTCTGAGGCACGCAATGAGGAAAGAAGGCTTTGAAAAGCAAGGCAAATTGAAAGCAAAGGCACCCTGAAACCCTGAAAGGACACATAGAGAATATTCATTTTCAAAACGTTTTTAATTTTATTGGCTCAAAATCTAGAAAGCAGTCTTAGCAAGAAATGATTAAGCGATCATCTTTGCGATTTAACATTTAAATCAGAGTCGGTGAGAACTAAAAAAGGTTGCTTACCTTAATTTAGATTCAGTTATATTCTGTTATCAATTTCACAAGAGGAATTCTTGATGCTTTGTTCTTTTTTGATCTCAGTAAACTATCCATCGTCCAACAGTCAGTTCAGTGCGTCAATCTGTCCGAAGGTTCTGCCCCCAACGATGCACAGACACCGTACCCGACTCCTCACCCTGAACTTCGCTTGGCATTTATACAGCGTGAGTTTAATATATTAATGTGGGATATTAACACATTGGCTGCCGTTAGACTCTTTGTCGACAATCTCTCATTTTTGACTTTACCGATGAAGCGGACAACTGTGTTTGAGCCACATAAGTTTTTACAAGTTCCATTTCCACACCTATCATGGTGTCACTTTGCATTGGTGTCTGACATTGAAATTTGATTTAGAAACTTTTCTGTCGTGTGAATTACCAAATTCTCATCTTTTCTCTTCTTTTTCTTCTTCTCTGGGTCTTTTTTTTCTTTTACTATTTGTAGTATAGTTTTTATCTCATGTTCTCTCTTGGTTCGGCCTGTTTATTTTCAAGGATTATTTTTTTTACTTTCTAGTATACTTTTAATAACGTGATTTTCATCTACTTTTAATTTGAATTTTATTCAACTACTTTTTTCAAGAAACAAATTTCCTTTGCCTTTTCATTGATAACGCTTGGGTGTGTAATCACTCGTTCATTTGTATTCTATATTCCATGCAATGCTGTTTACGTGTTTACCATATGCCCTCACTCTTACTCACATTATATCGTTTTTCTTTCTTTCTTGATAATTTAATTATTTTCTCTTTACGGTTCATTTCTATCTATTTTTCTTTATGGCTGTCTCGTATTTTTATCTCTTTTCAAGCAAATCGATCACTTGTTTTATCTTACATCATTTTTGCCTAAATTGAATTGCTTATTCTCTCTTCGGTTGTGTATTTATTTAATTGACAACCTATCTATCTATCTATCTATCTATCTATCTATCTATCTATCTATCTATCTATCTCAGTCTGTTCATTATCTATCTATCTATCTATCTATCTATCTATCTATCTATCTATCTATCTATCTATCTAAGCTTCTTTCCGATTGCTTGAATCTTCTTCTTATCAGGTTCAGTTATTTTTCATCCTCTCTTTGTCCTGAGCCCCTCTTCTGTTATCTCTCTCTTTTTCTTTCTCATGATTTCCCTATTATTCAATTCTGCCTCTATTTTGCCTTTACTCACTTTTTTAACCGACCCTCTTAATTCAAATGCGTATCGCTTTATGTTTTTTCCATTAATTTTTGCATCTTTATTTCCTTTCTTTCTTTATCTCTGTCTTTGAAAGCTTCAACATCTCATTTCTTCATCTTTTTTTTTCTCTCTGTAACAGCTGACGATGATTGAAGTAGAAAGGAAAAAAAAAAGAACTGGCGACTTATTCATATTTTCTCTTGACTTTTTTGCGCACCCCTCACCGGCGCAATTATTCAAATATAATCAACCCCTCACTGCCACTGTTCAATGTTATTTACACTCCTCCGTTCTCAGACAATGCCACAATATTGCACTTTGCCCCCACACCCTTCCCATACACGAAATCTTGCGTCAAACTGGAACTGTTCAACTTTTGTAATTCGATAGCGCTTTTCACCTCGGTTGGACACAGAAGCTCATCAGCTATCGTCACTTGGCTCAGTTGATGGACATGAGTTGGGCGCTTATGGCTGGACGGAGAAGAGGAAGGCGTTAGCGATAATCTGTTTTTATGTCTCACTTCCATGCCAGAAACGATCTGGATGAGGGTAATCGCTCATCTCACACATTTATAATTCATTGCTGCTTAATCAAAAACACACAGAAGTCGACGGAGCCGACGAGAGTGGGAGAGAGAGGAAGAAAGAGAAGGATGGAGGGGGAGGAAGCGAGTGAGGGAGAGAGAATGAACATACATAATGAATATATACATTAAATGGATAGTAGATGCCTTTAGTTCCAATCCTCTTCGGGGGTTCAGTTTTTACAAAGTATTGAATTTTGTAAAAATTTGAAATTCTTTCATTGGTCCCATCTTCTGACTTTTTTCAGTCAGTTTATATCACTAGCGATACACATATACATAAAGGTACAGATGCACACTGATGGAAACGTACATGCATACGAGTACAAGCACACATAGACATGATTGGATAAGCAAGAACATGCAGGCAGTTAGACACATAGACACATCCAGATATAGGAAAACACGAGCACGCACTGAGAACGTTCGGTTTATTTTATTACAGGTCTTTATTTTCTTTTAATAAGTTGTTTTCTTATTGTAGGCTGTCAGATTTTATTATACAAGTAAATATTCTTACAATAAATTGGATATTAATCAACCCAAAAGATTATCAGGGGATTCTTTTTTATATAATGATTTCACCCCAAGCAAGGCAAAACTACCACTGGTATGCAAGAGGTTACAGTGAGAGAATAAGCAAGGCACAGGGGAAGTCGAAAAAAGATAAGAGATGGATGGGATTCAAGTAGAAAGAAGATGGCAATTGACGTTGCATTGAAACTTTTAGAGATTGCAGCTATCAAGGAAGCAAGCAAACGGAAGTGAGTTCCACAAACTGGAAGTGCGAGAAAAGAAATTGTTAGAGTAGAAAAGGAGGTTACATTTAACTATTTTGACGGTAAAAGTGGGGGAGATTGTTGTCAATCTTGTAACACGCGTAAATAAGAACCATGGGAAAAAGCTCGTAATAGCAGTTGCCATGAAAATACTTATATTTATATGATAAATCTGTCAAATGAATTTCAGATTATATTATCTGTGGTGCGAAAGTTGTTTATCATATCGTAAATAACGCTGATAATATCCTCACTGAAATTTATTTTTAAATTTCTGGTGTATTAGGATTGTCATAAGTTATAAGTTAGATGTAAACTCAATAAAGTAACTGTAACATTATTAAGACATGAAGACAGGAAGAAACAAGGAGAGTGCCAAAAAGTTTATTAAAGATCAAAGAATAATTAAAAATAAAATTGAAAACATTGGCAAAATTAGAAGAAGAAAAAGAACTGAAGAATATTAATAATTCGGACGATATTTCAAAGCAACATGACTATCACGTTTAAGTAAATATTACAAATAGTAATGTGTAAATTGAACGGAAAAATACATGAAAACTGGTTTCTCAAAAACAATTTTTAGTAATGTAGGACAACATTGTGGGACCTAATGGATAAACTAGTATTTGAATCATTCAAGAAAAATGTCTACTAACACGCCTTAGAAGACAACAGTAGGTAAGTGGAGTTATAGAGTCATATCATTAGTGCGAAAATAAATACAGCACATTACTGAAATTTGAACGCGACTCCCTGAGTACTCATACAACACCAATAACCGTAACACTAACCGCACAACCATCAGATTTTGCCATGTCAAACAATAAGATTCATCTATATCTTTGGGATTTTTTTAGTATGTTGTCCTATTGTTATCAATATATATTTTTTAATAACAATAAATATTATCAGCTAAAATTCACATTTTAGCTGATATTCTGCTTATGTAAATATGGCATGAAAATATAACCAATATTTGTTAGTTAATAGCAAATTTTACTACGGAAAAATCTGACTTACGTAATAAAATCTGATAGTGAATATCTTTATTTGCTTTATTAATTGCTTCTCTGTTCATGTGTGAATTGTGTTGTTTGTGAGATGAAAAATTGTTTTCTTGAAAGCAAGCAACAGGAAACCATGACTGAACCATTTAGTGAATTGTTTTTTTTAATGTTTAACGAAATATCACGGATCTGTATTATTGCATAAACATTATTCAAAGGTAGTAATTTTGATATTCGAATGCAAATACTAGACTGAAGAAATTTATGTGCAAATGGGAGCGAGAGAAAGAAGAGTGTCTTAAAAATGGAGAGAGAGGAGAAGAAAAGGAGCGCGAAAGTGAGATCAAATTTTGATCTTGCGTGAAGGAGATTGAGAGAAAAATCTTGCAGCAACATAACTAATTCTTCAAAGATTGTCCATCAATCAGCGCATGTAGTTAAAAGTAAGCAGTCTTTAATGGGATGTTAACCGGAATCTGTAACAGTTTGTCGTCAGGATACTTTAAATGGAATGGTACCCGGAAAATTTCATGGGCTGGTGACCGGAGAATTTAATAGGATGTCATCCGGAACCTTCATAAGAATTGCCAAATACTAACCGGCTATCGGCAGAATAGCTAATTTTGATTTTAATTAGACAATGAAAGTCGAGTTTTATCGATTAAGCCAACAAGATATTTGAAAAACAAAAAATATTATCTCGGGTAGTAGTCGGCATTAGCGTGAATAAAGTGCCATTGCGTTTTTGGCCAAGGTGTAATTTTTTTCAATACCAACTGTAAATATAAAAATTCGAGTAAAGGTTATACTTAAAAGTTCGTTGCAAACGAAGCTCTCCATTTAAAATGTCGGGACTTCTTCTTCTATGTGCCCTGTCCCTTCAGGACGTAGGCGATCATGGTTCTCCACGTCTCCCTATCCCTTGTGGCTCTTAGTATGTTTGACCTGTTACTCCTGGCAACCCCCTTTTCGTCATCCACCTGATCAGGCCCTGCAAATATGTTATCCGCTGTCTTCCTCTGTCTCTCTTTCCTTCTATCTGGCCAGTCAGTATCAGATTCTCCAGGCCCTCTCCTTCCTCAGTGCGTGTCCCAGGAACTTCAGTTGTCTCTTCCTGATGCTCAATATTAATTTCCTTTTTGTTGCCATTCTTTCCAACACCTCATCGTTGCTTGCATGCTCAGTCCACGATATCCGCAGCATCCTTCTGTAGAACCACATTTCCGCTGCTTCCAGTTTTGTCCTCATTTTTGATGATATTGTCTAGCATTCACTGCCGTATTGAAGAACTGACATCACATAGCAATCCAGCACTATTTTCTTTGTTTCTAATGTGTTAGTACTTTACTCAGCTTCTGGAACGCGTCATTTGCCATGCCAATTCACCTTCGGATCTCTGTGTCGCACTTTCCATCTCCTGTTAGAACACTTTCTAGGTATTTAAATTTTTGTACTTGCTTGATTCTGGTATCCCCCACATGTATTTGGCATTTTGGGTTGCACCTTTTGCTGATGACCATGCATTCAGTTTTCTTGAAGTTTATTTGTAGTCCTTTTTTTTCACTCTCCACCTCTACCTTCTGTAGGAGGACTTGTAGTTTCCTTTCCGTGTCTGCAATCAGCACTGTATCATCTGCATACCTTATGTTGTTCAAGTTGTGGCCTGGCGTGTCATCTAGGGTCCTCAAAATATTCTTGCTGTACAAGTTGAACAAATCCGGTAAAAAGACACATCCTTGTCTTACGCCTCTTTCTATCTTTGTAAATCTACTGAAATCGTTACCTGTCCATATGCAGGCCGTTTGCTGCCAGTAGAGATTTTTGATTACTCTTATGTCTTTCCCGAAAATGTCGAGGCTGCCGAGCATCTCCATCAATTCTTTGTGTCGTATCTTGTTGAATGCATTCGCATCGTCAACGAAACATAGGTACAAGTCTTTCTTCATGTGTATTACCCTTTCGGAGAGCATCCTAATCATGAATATGGCGTTCCTTGTTCCAGTGTCTTTGACGAATCCGCACTGTTCCTGTCCTATCTCTGGCCTGATTCTGCTTCTCGCTCTATTCATCAGGATTCTGACAATCAGTTTTGTAATGTGACCCATTAAGCTGATAGTTTTGTGTAGTTCACACTCTTTTGTACCTGGTTTCTTCGGCAGTGCTATAAATATCGACTTGCATAGGTCGTCTGGTATTATTCCACTGCTATAAATTTCGTTTATTATGTTGGTAATTTTTTCTATGCCATATTCTTCTAAGGCTATCAGCAGCTCTATCACTATGCCGTCTGAACCAGCTGCTTTGTTTCTGTTCAGCTTCCACTTCGGATTTTAGTATTTCCGGTCCATCCACCTCCTTTGTGTATTCTCGGTTGTTCTCTCCTGTCGCAAAAAAGATCCTTTATATACTCTTCCCATCGCTGGAGTATTTCCTCTTTCTCCAATATGATTGTTCCATCCTTGGATTTTATGCATCCTGTTTAATTAATCTTTAAAAATACATTTCCTAGTTCTAAAATTGCTGATGTCAAAAAAATACTTACGTGTCTAAATAAACAATTGGTTTGGACTCAAGTCTAGAACATTTAGAAGTTTAAGAAAAATAATTTTGTAGTGGGAAATCGAAAAGAGTGTGTGTATATATGTGTGTATATGCGTGTATGTGTATAATTAAAGGTTCTGCTATTTACAAAGTTTTAATGCAAGGTTACATATATGAGACCCTCGTTGCGTATCGAACATGGTATTTATCGTCTCTTCGTAAAGTACACGAATAATCAATGAGTGAAAGAGCAAATGAAAGATAAGAGATAGAAAATAGACAGAAGAAAAGAGAAAGAGGAAAAAAACACATATAAAAAGAAAGGAAGAAAAAAACTAAAGATTGGAAAAATAGTTGTGAAGGGAAATGCGAAACCTAAAAAGAAACAAAAAATACAAAATAAATGTGAAAATTACAGTTTTTCCCTCCAGTCTTTTTTTTTTCCTTTTTGATATCAATACAAGACACACGGCAAATATTAGCTGTTGCTTTAAATATCTTTGCTTTTAATGCAGCTACTTAAATTTCGCTAATTGCAATTGATTTATAATCTGACATCGAACGAGTGTCTATTATTATTATTATTATTATTATTATTATTATTATTACGATTGCTGTTGTTATCTTCATTTTTCGACGCGTAATTATTGGTTGCTTCTTCTGAATCTGAAAACATAAAATCCCAGATTTTCTTCGAACTGTTGTGACAACAGTTCGAAGAAAATCTGGGATTTTATGTTTTCTTTTTACGTTTCAATTTTATATAAGATATATACATAACAATATTTTTTTCTTATTAGTAAGTAACAAAGGAATTATGTTGGATATTTTTCGATGCTTCACTTTCGACTTCCGAGGGAAGTTTATTGTTACTAGATTGTATAAGTATTAATATAACTTAGGACCTCCGATCACACAATTTCGACATTCCTCTTTATAGCTGTTATAGCTTCCTGCCATTCATTATAAAAATGTATGATTTCTTAGTTTGGTATGTGTTGTTTCTTTGGTCTCCTAGAGTATGCACATTGTTACTTACTCATGTGTCAGACTGTATTTTCTCTTCTGTTTAAATCATGCAATCAACCCAGTGTGTACACTCACAGGAACATACACAATTATATATATATATATATATATATATATATATATATATATATATATATATATATATATATATATATAAATCCAGGTAAAGACAACCAATAGTTTTACAATTCCGAGTTCTCCGGCGTTTACTTTTTTTTAAAAAAGTGCTCAATACTACAAATATTGTAGAGCATAATATAATTAATTTTTTTTAATTTAAAATTGATATATTTTACATTGCGACACAGAAATTTCTATGTTTCGAAATTTTACCTCGTCATCAGGCAATAATAGCTCATTATTATGAAAATGATTTTCATTTGAATATAAGAAACAATACATTTGCTATTTATGGATGTGGGAAGACAGAAACATTTGTGTTCTTGCCATTAAGATTGAAAGCACAAATAATGTATTCCCCAAAAATATGTCCGTTTTGCAAATTTAAAGTAGATCTCTATTTTGATTAGTTAAATTGAACACACACATAATTTTTTCTGTAGCTAATGCAACATCGAAACTGATCTACCCTTATTAGCCCAAGTACACACTATCACCGGAGAGTGTTCATTCCGATACTTATCGACAAGAGTATTTCCTATCGATAAAGGACCGAAATGGTCATATATCCGGGTTGTTAGTACCCAGTCTTTTCCCTGTACGATCTACATCGGGGTCAAGGACGGCATTCCAATCCTCCACCAACATTATCGAACGAGATGTCTTCAAAAACGGGTGGGTCTGCTGAAACAAACAGTCCGCTCCACATGGACATTGGGCGCATAAACGCTAATGAGACGAAAAACCTTGTCCTTTATGGTAATATCCAGCGAACACGCCGCCTTTAGAGACTTGCTCACTAGCCAGGAAACGCCTCTAGAGCTTACATCAAAACATGCTGAATAGCGGTCAACCCTCATAGACAGAATGCCTTCATGGTCACCAGTTGAAAACCGGGTCTATTGTAAACAACATATATCTATCCCGAGACGCTGAAGATCGCGAATAAGCCTCAATTTGATGTGAATAAATTGTTCTGGTTTGTATTTTTCAAACAATTTTTTCCAACAAATTTTTGAAGGAATTGATGTTAATTCAAACCAAGTTATAATAATGCAAGTAAAATTCGTGTCTGAAATTTCGATATTTTAAACATAAATAATTGCTTCATAAGCAACCAAGAATAAACTAGACAATAGATATCCGACCACGCAACAGTGAATGAAACGAATATTTATCATGGATACTTTAACAGGCATATTAGACAATGCTTACTCATTAATTGAATGTTTGTGTTTACCTAATCATAAAAAATCCCAAAAACGTTCGTGAAAATAAAAATCATTTAAAACATCTTATTAGTAAAGTTAAATAAAATGTTCAAACATATTTCTCCTATTTATATTGTATTCAATATTGCTTACTTATTATATAGATGTTCAGTTTTGTTCAAAATGATTTTTCTTGCTTTGTTATTGTTAGGAGTTGAAGTATTTTTGGAAGAGATAGTTATATTTTTAGTTATATCGGATATTTTACCTCCTCCTACTTCTTTAGGTCTGAAGATTAGCATTCCAACATAGAACATACTTGCCGCTGGGTCTTGACTTCAGAATCCTCTTATATATATATATATATATATATATATATATATATATATATATATATATGCACCTCGAGGTGGTGTAATGGTTAGCAAATTGCAATTGAGTAGTGAGTTCGATCCTCACTGGGTGCCCCATACTTTCGGCCTTGTGCCACATCTAAGCTGCGCTTAGTAAATTATATATATATATATATATGGGAGAATGGCAAAGCCATAAAGACAGAAAGGATGATCCAAAAGATATATTAATATAAATTATTAATCAGATAAAAATAGAGAGCTCGATGGATATCACCCATAGCATTATAAAATATTGAGAGGAAAACTCGACACATAATGAAACGCTTATAAATCCAGAATTAATTTCGACAATGTAATTTTAGATTATCTCTTTCAGACCGTTGAAAATCAAAATAAATTATTTTTCAATAGTTTGAAAAAGACTATTTAAAATTACATTGTTAAAATAAATTCTGAATTTATAACCGTTTAATTATGTAATGAGTTCCACACACACACACACACACACACACACACACACACACACACACACACACACACGCACGCACACACACACACATATATATATATCAGGTAAAAAGACAAGCTAAAGAGTAACCTCTCAGCTGTCAATGTGTCCCACATTAACTTCGAGCTAGTCGCCCTGGTTAGAAATAACTGGAGGGTGGTATCAGACATTTCCAAATCTGTCGTATATAGCTGTTATGATGTTCTCACTTGATGTTTGCATCATATTGAGTTTAGCCCTGACGAATGAGGACATAATAATATATAATATAATAAAAACTTCGAAGTCGGTGACAAACTTCCCCACATTACTTTTATTAACGCTCTATCTCTATCTCGATATCGAGCACTTTACGACAAAAACCTGTTTGCCAAAATTTCTTTTCATGAGTTAACCACTGAAAACAAAAATATTGGCAGTAAGCATTCTCACAAATCAAATATATGCATATATAACTATTATTATTTAAAATATAATTTTCGAATATCCGTTAGTTAAGTGTTTCATCTATCATGCATGATGGAAGAATATTGTGAGGTTTTCTGCGAATATTTTAGAAGAACTATTCTAACAAGAAAAAATTAAGTCTCTGAAAGTTGCTGTCGGGATAAAGGTATGTTCAATGGAATCTACTCCCTTGACACCTGACCCATGTGTTTAACTCGATTACTCACAGGGTTCGAGGGTGATTACATATTTTTGTTCATCGATCATCGTTATTAGATGTAAATTCTCTGAAACAGTCAAGTGAAAAATATTCTTGAAAATATTTGTCTACGAATAAAATAAAACATAATTACTATTAACAGGAAAATAATTTTAATAAAAAAGCAAAAGAAATTTAGCCGTTATAATCGTTTAGAATGCTGTTATTTTATTCTTTCTTGACTATTTTTTTTTAATTTACTTAGAATTAATATTTCTTGTCTTGATACTTTAACATTTCTCGTCATTAGCACAAAAATAAAAGTAAATAGAAAGCAATGTAAACAAAGTCCTTCATTTTTGCATTGAGAAACTGTTCATTGTAACGAGATTAATTAATCCGCATCACGTATATTAATTTTTTTCAAATTCGTAGAACCTTTGGAGAGAGCGGAGAAGAGGAAGTTGATGAGCAGTTTTAAGTAGCTAAGCACATTACTTGGCCATATTATATTAATGTTGGTGCATCTTTCCGATGAAAAAAATCTGTCGGGCATAAAATGGGATAATGGAAGTTGCTAAAACTGCTAATGAAAATGTAGTAAGCTCCATCGAATTAAAAATAAAATTTAAAAAAATGTCTAAAAATCCTGAAAAAATTTAACATCACAGCGGAAAAAAGTATTTTTATGAGAATTTCGTTGTGTTCATATTTGAAAAATAAATATTTTGCAAAAGAATTTTGTTATATTTGAAGCGAAAATGATATATCTGAATTAGTTGTAGAAGGTTTAATTTCTTTTTAAACTTTTATGCAATCATATTATGATTCAGAGAGGGTATTTCAATCTCCCTCTATCTCTCTCTCTCTCTCTCTCTCTCTCTCTCTTTACCTATCTATGGTTCTTCTTGGCAGAACTAATAAGTTATCAGAGAATATATATGAAGTGGTGTTGGAAAGTTCGATGCTGTAATTATTTTACAATATAGTTACAATGCTTAACGACTACTCGTGGTAAAGTGTTCCAGAATAAGAGGTAAGGAGTAGAGTTTATGAGAATATGTGGGGAAGATAACAGTTAGCCCAAGACTTGAACAGGTAAAAACTGTAGTGGTTGGTGAAGCATTCCCTTGGAAGTCAGTTCTACAAAGCAGCAGTTCGTATTCTTACTAATGGAATACAATGTGTGTGAAATTGTGGGTCCAAGCCGTGATCTGGCCCTTGTAAACATAGAGGTTATCAGGAGGAGTCAGATATTTACCTGAGCCGTACAGGTAACCGACCATTTTCCTAGTATATTTAGCGACGAATCAAATATACACGTTCCACTTGAGGAGGTCTGAGTTGAGCTCAGCTTCCAACAGATGCTCAAGGTACATCAATAGAAATGTCTGCGCAGCTAGCGCTCATTGTCTTAGTGCTATCTACTCGTATTCAGTTATTTCACAAGGTTGCAATGTTGTGTTGGAATGGTTCTACGATCTTTACGACGACTGACAGATATTGCATGAATCCCGGAAAACCTCCTACCATGCCTTTTTTAGGCTTTTGGTGATTATACGTTTTAGTGTCACACGTATTTCAATGCCGGATGAGTGTCGAGTGAAGGTAATAATCGTTCAGAGTAACCAATCAGCAGCAGCAAATCGTTGAAAATGTTGAACAGATTGTCTCCGAACAATTAATCATTTCTCTTTTCTTTCTTTCTCATTTCTCTCCATGTATGATATCTCCTAGCAATGTAATTAGTCTTCGATCTATTGCATTTATTGTATATACTACTTAATTTCGGAAAGCATAAAGAAATTGCGACATGATTAGAATTAGCTAAGGAGTCTTTTAGGAAATAATTCTTCATACAACAATATGCAGTGTTGCTGTAAAATGCTTGAACGAAATCTGTCATCAAGAATTGTGTCTTCAGTGGAAGAAAGGAAAACGAAAAACTAAAAAAAAAGTAAATAAAAAACGAATGAAAGCTGCAAAGAATTTATCTAGTATTAAGGAAGAAACAAATGTTAACAAACAAATGTATACGTATGCATATAATTCGTTCTAAATTCATCCGATTACACAACCTTCGTTTAAACCTTTAGGTATCTTCAGACTTTTTATATTAATGAAACATATTTAAAATATGAGAGAAAATATTTAAAAGCTTTTCATTATATATGAATTGAGCAGTTTTTAATACAACTGTGTAGTGATCTAATTTGATTCTGACTTATAACTGATTAATAATTATATATAATATATATATACATGTGTGTGCGTGTGTGTATGTGTGTGCGTGTGTGTGTGTGTGATGGATATTCATGCTGATTTCGACGTATGAGGATCCGACAACCTTATTCAGCTTTTATATTTGTGTCGCTAGTGACCTGTATACGAGTGTGTGACACTATCTCCCGCGGTGATACTTTCTCTTCACCCGCGGGGATGCTTTCCTTTGGTTGGTTTAAAACAACGGAAATAGAAATCGATACTGGCAATGTTATTAGAGTTCTATTGCATCACGCGATGTGAGCTTATGAAAAAAATAATAATTTTATTATTTTTCAAGTACTTCTAAAAGCCGGGAGCATAAAGTTATTTTGAAAAAAAAATACACATTTCTCGTCTTTCGTGTTTGTATAAATTTTGCTCCTTTCATGTTCATATAAATTTCCTTTTTTTGGAGTTGAAATTTCGATTCCGCTAATCTGAAAACGCGTAGACAAAACAAGTGTCAGAGTGATTTGATAAGGTCACGCGAAGGCTAAGGCCGCTGGTGAACACAGGGTCCGTGAGAACGCGAATAGAATCAAGCTCCGATATGAGTTTGCAGAATCTCATTCGTTGAGCTAAAAACTTCCGCAAATCGAGTGGGTGGAGACCGATTTCATTGGCCGAAGACTGTGAGCCGGCCGGATCCCCAGAGAGGATCGAAATTGGTTATAAAAATAGATGCCCGACACGAAAAGTTCACTTTGGGTGACAGTTTGAGTCGGAGTTTGAGAGCTACCGCTGTCAACACCACATTCCCCGCCAGCGCCCCCAATTCGGCTCATTCCCTCAGATTACGTTAAGAACCCGAAAGAACTTTGCTGTTTTAGAAGTACATAGAACATTGACAAACCTGATTATAGAGAATTAATGAAAAGACTTTAATGAAATACGAGAAGAGACTTTGGCGAAAATTTGAAAAGATCTGTTTATTTCAACGCGAACGAAACTTAGACAAAACATTTCGTTTAACGATTGGAAGCTATGATGCTTTTTGGCGAACTTTCTCTCTAGGTTGCAAACAGCATTTTAAACAACTGTATATCATTTTCGACGATTGTATATCATTTTCGACAATTGGGAAAAGAAAGACATTGTTTTTTTGTTTTTTTATATATATATAAAGACATTCTTCATGGCTCTCCAGGCGTGTTCGACCTTGTTCATTTATTTTATTAATTCTTTTTTTTTAGTGCCGTGTTTATTTTTTTCAAACCACAAGTGTACACCAGTGTCCGGACTGGCAAAAGGGACGACCATTAAGATTGCAAGACGAGACCTCTGGGATCTAATCACAACGTGGGACAGTGGCCCATTGTTGCAACAGTCGTCCTGTAATCCAGCTTTTGTGGCGACATCATCGGATGGGATCGTCCCGACTAGAAAGAGCGACCAAACCAACCCGACATCCGGGTGGCAGTGTCACAACTGGGATCGTCACAACTGTCAGCGAGAAAGAGCGTCACATGGGACAGACGGCCAGCCCGGCCTGAAGCGTCACAAGTGCACATATTGTGTAACAGCGAGGATCTCGTGACATAGCAACAGACGTATTTGCTGACGATTTTCACCGTTGTTTTTCGTTCCTTAGCTGGCCAATAAAACTGATTTCAAAATTTGCAATACCACTCAGATATCTCCAAGTATTTCTATCCAGGGCAACTCGCTCGAAGTTAGTATGAGGTGCGTTGAAAACTGAGAGGCTACTCTTTATCTTATCCCTAAACCTGAGCCACGGCCAACCAACAGACATTTGTTTACTGTCAAGTTGATTATACATGAGAACCATAGTTATTCTGCCGTCACCAATCCTTGGAACATGGCCACTCACTCAAAAATGTGCCTGCCTCAGGAAACTCTCAATTCCGCCAATGTTGCATTTTGTTAAAAATATAGCCACAGATCGCGTAGAGACAACTTTTGTGGAAGACATCTAGCTGATGGATATGGGACCAATGATGCTGAGCCGTACAATAGTGTAGTCAATATATATATATATATATATATATATATATATATATGTATAACTTTTGCAAGAATTTCCTTCATCCTACAGTCGATTGGTGTTGACAACTGACATGTTGAAATACGTTTCCCCTAAAATGTGATAAGAATTTACAGATGAAATATATATATATATATATATATATATATATATATATATATGATTATTTAATTGTAGCAGAAACCTAGGTTACGTAATAACTCATTTACAAATGAAAAATATTCAAAAGTTTTACATGATTGTATTGAACACTTTTTAATACAACTGTGTATTGGCTTTACACTCATTTACTTATGACCAAAAGGTAAATAATTATATATAATAATAATAATGACCAAAAGGTAAATAATTATATATAATATATATATATATATATATATATATATATATATATATATATATAGTTAATTTCATGATTACAACATAAAAGAGTTTTTAGATAATGTAGATATATCATTCATTGAGAAAAAATTCAATGAAAATTAAGAATGGGAAACCATTCATGTTGCTGATATAAAACAGAATTTCACGCCGCTCTCATAAGTACGGCATTTTGTTTCTATAGGACAGATGGGCGTTGTGATTCATTTTTATTTTGGGTGTTTGTTAAGAAAAATAATTGTTAATCTGATCTTTTCGAGTCAAGAATATTTCAATATATACAAAAATCGCTTTATCTACGTGCATATATGACCATGTTTTTAAGACTATGTAAGTGTCTGTGTGATTGTGTGGGCAACGGCGCTATTGTTTTAGGATGCAAATTTGGTAAATAAAAATTAAATGAAATGTTTGTTGTCGTTGACCAGAATGTATTTATGTGTTTTTTTTAATGTACTTGATTATTAGTGCATTTATACATTTGTATTCTTAATTCGTTTGGTTGTAAGCATTTTTGTCGAAAATAAAATAACTAACGATAAACTCAAACCAAAAGTGTAGAGGAAACGCTGCTGTTGTTTAAAGTGTGATTATACTTTAAGCTTAAAAAGAACACTGTTAACAGACATTGTTAACCACTCATATGTGCTGCTTTGTCGCGAAGAGCATCGTTCTTTTTCGCAACGCTATTGTGTTACTTGGGAGATTCAATGTGTCTAATATATTTTTGGAAGATAGAACTGAACCCGTCTCCGTCGAAGATTAGCGTAAATGCATATATTTTTGTTTTATCTAAATCTGCACGTGTTTTTATTCTTGTAGGTTTGATCGTAGAACGTGAGTCTTTTTTGGTTGAGTTTTATTTGTATAATTAGGGTTCCCGAAAGGTCGGGTGTGAATGGGGTTGCCTATATGACTGATTCTCCTTTGATAGTGACTAATGGAAGACCACGGATTGCGATAAACTGTACTTACGAAAAAAGATCAGCAAAAACAAATAAGGAGTAAGATTATATTAAAGCCGTATGAAATGGTTGAACAAATATTGTAAGAAGTAAAAAAATA
Source organism: Ascarosepion bandense (assembly GCA_037127315.1). Lineage (NCBI taxonomy): Eukaryota > Metazoa > Mollusca > Cephalopoda > Sepiida > Sepiidae > Ascarosepion > Ascarosepion bandense. The sequence continues at coordinate 85,682 of JBBBDQ010000222.1, forward strand.
GGTTTAAGCCCTGGTGAGACGCAGAAGAAGCGTAGTTGGAAGCATACCACAGTGCCCAGGTCCTATAGGAAAACTACTGCTCGAAGTCAAGAAAACAAATAAAGAAATATCAGGCGTAGCTGACCATATATGGAGGGAGAAATTGGATCACTGCCCCCTATGGGATGAAGTTAAAATAATAGAAAGCGCCACTGGAAACTCCTTAGACTTAAGAAATCAGAGCAGATGCTAGGCTATGAAAATCTCCTTAGCCGACCAAGTATAGAAATGAATATAATATGGGAACCAGTAATAAGGAATGCTAGAGAAAATTATTTGCGTAAAAAATGCTAGAGAAAATCATTAGCATCTAAATATTGCAATATGAACTCTGTTAAAAACGGTTACTGAAACATTAGGTTTACAAGTCCAAGAAATTCGCTTGCTGTTTTCCACATGGCCCAGTGGATATAGACGTTGATTAGTTCCAGTTTTTGACCCAAAGAGTTGTGAGTTCAATACCAGATTATAGCAGTAACTTAGGGAGTTAAGTTAAAGGGAGATAACTCATGGCTACCAGAAGTGGCTGAGCACAAAAATGAGAATGATATATCTCAGTGATCGTAATATAGGGTTCGGTTCGAAATTCTTAGCACCTGTAGAAGGCCTGAGCGTATCTGTGGATAGCATTATGTCGATGTCGAAATGCGCTTAAAATCTATAGTTAGTTTTGGAACAAAAAGATATGGCCAAGAAGAATTCAATCAATCAAAGAAACATTGCAAAGCGTAGCGAAAGCAGAATACAACTCCTGAAGACGGAACATAATTGAAAAAAAACCAAAAAAAAAAAACCCAACTCTGATTGGATAAAGGGACCCATCACAGGATACGAAATATCAATAACAATGGTGGAAAAAGATGTAAAGGAAAATAAATGTATATCTCAGATAATGTTTGGGAGTAACAAGACGTTTAAATATAGCAATGATTAGTAAAATAATGGCTTCGCAGCGACCATTAATCAGAGTAAAAGAAGAATTTATGGTAACTAGAACAAAAGAGCATATACTCTACAAGACATTCAAATACCTAAAAGTGTTACGAATAGTAAGGAATTGGAAAACGCGGAGGAAAGAAATAACACAAATGCAATAATAAAGACTGTAGTAAAAGCGCGTACTGGTCGAGGGCACATCCGAAACCCGCAACACAGCGAAATGGGTAACGTCCCCACCAGAAAGAAATACGCACTGCAAATGAAGAAAAGTGAGTAATGATAAGTCAGCAGGGAGAGCATTGGGGAAGATGTCGTGTGGCAGATAATTTGGTTGGATTTTTGGCGATAGAAATGCAACAGCATCAAACTTACAATACAACTCATTTATTGCATACTACCTATTCTTGTAAATCTACATAAATGTAGCAAAGAGTGAAGACCAACTTTTTCATTATATAATGGAAGATGATTTGTACAGCATATACATATGTTCTGTACTGCAAGAAGTACGTTAAAGATAGCGCCCTATTGAGGTATTAAGAACGATTGTAAAAGACATAGAATGACCTCTTCAAGATTAACAATATCAATCGACAAAAAAAAAAACAAACAAAAAAACAAATAAAATTGTGAAAGTTGAAAGGAAGGGAGAAATTTCCGCAAAAATTCAATCAAACGTACTAAACTGATTTGTTACTTACAAATCTGGGAAAACAACCGAAATCCCCAGAACAATCGAATAATTATGCAATGGAAAATGATCCCTCCAGCAAATAATAAGCAAATGACATGTAAGTGGACACTACAAATGGTGCCAAAATAAGGAACTAACATCGATTGTAATGGCAGTAGAAAAAGCTTTAAGATAATCAATATCAATTAAGAAAAAATGTGAAAGTTGGATCGGAAAAGACATTTTCGCAGAAAAGAAATCCAGCGCACAACTGGTAAGTTTAAAGAGGAGCTGATAAAGATGAATAACTGAAATTTCCAGGACATTTCGAAACTCATTGCTCACATATGGTAAAATTTCAACAGAGAATTGCTAATATATGTACAAAAGCATCATTGGGGTTGTATACTACTAGCTTAAGAGAGAAAACGTGTTAACATCTGAATAATAAAAAAAGGCTTCCATATCCGGCTCAAGCCGCAAAAGTCTGGTGCCAATGATTTGTAGGTAAATCTTTAAACGCATCAATAATATTATAATTAATGTAATCGGAAAAAAAAGAAAGACAATAATAACAAGAATATATCAGGAACTATGGAAAGAGCATCACGTTGGATATGGACTAAACGGCTTAGTGAATTGTGTGCTTAAATTAAAAGGAAACATTACTCGAATGATGATCCACAAACGATTAAATTAGATTTCTATTTATTATTATTATTTTCATTCATTCGTTTATTTTATTCTTCGTTTCAAACATAAATGTTAGCAATTTATCTCCACAAACATAAACTTATTGTAAAGTAGTTAATAAGCAATCACTGAATTTTAGGATTTTATTTTTACCAACATAAGACAGATATTCCAAACAATATGGCGAACTCACAAAAAAACCCAACTTCAATTATAGACAGAGTCATTATTAACATAAGTAGCAGGTCCGGGACATTCCATATCAACAATCTTTCGATTATTAACACCAATCAATTGTAAAACAAACATATAAACTTAGTTATTGCAATTTTGTTTTATCACATGAACATTAACATTAGTCGCAAATTATCGTAAAGGTTATTATTATTACGTAATTATAGTTGTTTATATATAAATAATATGGAAATTAACAAATACAAAATAGCATGAAGCAAAATAGCATGAAGACTAAGCGATTTAGTCACCAAGTAAAGAAAAAATTGTTGGGAAAATTAAACAGCTTTTAACAGGCAAATAGATACTGCAATAACTATAAAACCAACTTGTCTTTCATGTCTGCATTCCTATCTGTCTCAGTTGCCGTATCTATCTATCTATCTATCTATCTATCTATCTATCTATCTATCTATCTATCTATTAAATTTAATAAAGCCTGTTTATATTTATCAATATTTCAGTTTGTTTACCGATCTATGAACGTGTGTTTGTGTGTTCGTGTGCAGTTATAAGTTTATATACTCATATTTTCTTGCAGTGCCTATTTGCTTATAAGTACACAGAATTATATGCTTATTTATATTTGAATGCATTAATTAGGTCAAGTTACGTGTAACATAGTAATAATATCCCATAAAAGCAAGCATCCATTTGTACATTGGCGAATGTGGATTGTATTAGGTTCGGCTCTGTGGTTAGCTAAATATTTGTGTTAAGGTTTCAAGGTCTTTTAACTTTTATCAAAGTCATTCTCGAGGTCAGAGGAACGAGTGGATGAAATATAATTTGTGATAATTATTTTGCGTATGATTATGCAAATCGATACATCAGTCTACATCGGAAATTGTGTCATGTAATTAAATATGAAAGGGAAAAATGAGAGAGAGAGAGAGAGAGAGAGAGAGAGAGAGAGAGAGAGAGAGAGAGAGAGAGAGAGAGAGAGAATGGCGGAAAAATATAACCAGATCGTGTAGAAGTAACAAATAGAAAAACAGGAATATATGAGTTTATCTCTTGATGAAATCAGAGAAAATAAAATCTGTTGCGTGGATAGAACTGCATCAATATGTTCGTAGCCTGACAAGTAGTTATTAGAACTGGAATTTTGATTATTCTCCATTGAATTAAGTGCCTTGACAAAGAAGTGGATTATGTTGAAAACTAAGTATTTCTTATTTATAAAAAAACTCAGTCATTAGGTTACAGGTTAGGTTTTTTTTTAATCGTTTCGCCCCAAGCAAGGCAGTACCACCGCTGATGCGCAGGGGTCTACAAAAGAGAGTAAAAGTTTAGGCAGGAGGAGAGTGAAAAGAAAGACGAACCAGTCGCGAAGGTAGAGAGAAAGGAAACGAACAAGATAGGACTGGAGTCAAGTGGATAAGAGATGGGTATTGACACTGCATTTAAATTCTTGTCAGGAATGCAAGTTTATGGAAGGGAGTTCTACAGGCGAGAAGTGCGAGAAAAGAAACTGAGGGTGGGAGTAGAATTATTCGGCTGCATCTGGTTGAACTAACTGTAATGGGTGGGTCCTTGTTGCCAGTCTGGTTGCACGAGTAAAGGCTACTGACATACGTCAAAGATGTAACACTCAACTTCAAGTGAGCCGGACATTGTCCTCTCTCTTTCTTCTTCTCTATCCAAACAATTACTGCTACAAACAACTTTATCATTGTGAACACGAACTCTATCATTAACCTCTTAATTTTTCTAATTGTACATTAACTCTTACCACTTGTTATTCCTCCTTATAATAAATTTCTAAAGTGTATATTTTATCATTCTACTCTTCATCACTAATACACACATTCTAACTGCCGACAACCAACCTCCTGATGAAAACCCTCTGATGAATATCAACCCAACCTAAAACTTGGAAGCTGTAGGGAGTTCGGTTAAGAAAGACAAAAGGCCGAACAAAAGAAACATTAACCCGCACTCCGACACTTCAGGACCATGATCCAGTGGAAAGCAGATTCTTCCTAGGCCAAAGGCTTAGGCAGAAGGAAACAATCTTCTTCCTCTGTTGCTGTTAGCTGAAAAAGTGTGTTTAGCACTTGGGTCACTATCAGGAGTGACGTCATGAGCTGTTGTCATGCGACCACGTGATTTTATCTCGACCAAAGGAATATACACAATTTATGTATCCTTACATTAGTAATGAAATATTCTGATGCTATTGTAACGGGAAATATTACATGTCACAAACGCAGTCAGATGTTACTATATTCATTTTTATTTGTTTATTTTAATTTTTTGTGTTAACATTCTTAGTTTTACATTTGATAATAACTCCCTCTCCCCCCCAAAAAACAACAAAAATAAACAAAAACAAACAATTCTTATTTACATGCGATAACATAATTAATTGTATCAATAAAACACCTAAATTATTCATACAGAAAATGCATCCAATGTAATTGCGAAATTAGCCAACAATCATTTTGGACAAGAAGAATAAAATCGTATAAAATAATGATGCCGAACTGAAATAATGAATATTGGAGTGTAAATAATGAAGACTATAAATGAAACTATCCCTGTAGTGATATACCTTTTGACTCCTACCAGTGTAGAGTAGAATGGTTAAAAGCGATTTTGTGTTTGATAAACAGCAGCCAACGAATTATTAAAAGGGATTTCTTTATTTTTTCAATTAATGTCTATTTCACTTCTTCGATATTTTATTAGAAAAGAAACCAAGTTTCAGGTGTCTTTAAAAGTTAAGATTAAAAATATAACACATTTTATTTAATTTCTTTTTGCGTACATAAACAATAATTGAATAATTGTTTATGCACAACTATTAGTTTATGAATGTCATCTCTTTGTTATCTGCCCTTGTTTTATGAGTGTCGTCGTGGTTATCTGTCCTTGCGTATTATCTGCTCCATGTTTAAGGACCAGACATATGTTTTATGAAGCACTGGTCTTCTCAAGAACTGTATGCACAAATTGAAACAATTTCTATCTACATTCTCATTAAGTATTCTTATTTATTTACAAGGTCTGTACATATACCATGTGGATTAGTTTCCCCTGCGCACCATCGATACTATAATGGCAAAAATATCTCATTTGGCTCCAGTTGAGACTCCTACCAATAAGAAACCCCAAGAAATACATGTAAACGAAGTGAGAGAAGCCCAAGAGATACTTGTACATGGTGTCGGAGATTATCCAGCTTAACCGGAAAAAAAATCCATCCATATCTTCAGGTAATGCTCTACAGAGCATGTCACCCCCTATAGACACTGCTGAAAAGGCTGTAGTACACAGAAGGTCTGTCGTATACGTCGTCTACCGCTCCTCCACGTTTATATTTACAGAGATGGGAAATACTTTAAAGAGGAGGAGAATGTGGTGATATCCCTTTTCATCCCATAACACTGTTGAATAGAATGTTATATTCCATATTGTTAAACTGCGGTATTGTGTTTGGTAAACAGAAGTTAACGAAAGATTTTGGTTGAATAAAAGTTTAACTAAAGACCATTCTTTATTTTTCACTTCAATTCTGTTAATTGATTCTAATAGAGAATCTAGATGTATAAATTCTTGCTTTTATTTTGTAAGAATTATTTTAAAGAAATGAATTTTGTGGCCGTGATTTTCGTATTTGAGAACATATTTTTAGTAAAAAAGAATTTCACTTAAAGGTCTCATAGTTACAGTTATGCATTAACAACTATCGTTTAACTTGAGGAAATATATTTTTCATTTCCTTGTTAAACATTAAATAGCTAATTAGACACAGTTTATGTATCGCGGATTTTATTGTTTGTGTTCTTATAGGCAATAAATAATCGTGACACTTATTTGAAAGTCATTTATCAAAGCAACATCGTAACTAAGCTGGTGCAAAATAATTTTAAGAATTGACTTGGATATCTCGAATTAATTAATCTCTCACTTTATGTAATATGGATGTCTCTTAAGCAATACCTTATTTTGATCACTAATAAACAGGTTTTTGATTGATTGATTCGTTTTCTACTGTTTATCAACCCTTTGCAGGTTATTTAAAGCCAGAAAATATTTTTTGATTGTAATAATGCTTGGGGGAGAGAGATAATGGTTTTGGTGATACAAGCTTTAAATTAACCCATAGATGGAGGTAGAAGGGGTGGATTCATACTTTTCCGAAGGGTATTTGCTCATAAATCAAAATAATGAACCCAACGGGGTTTGGAACTCGGCTTTCCGATTAACAATTCCGCATCCATTACACCACCCGTACATCTAAGAATCTGTTATTCTGAAGCAGTTACTTATCTAGGTACTGACCGGGCTTGACGTTACTTAACTTCATTGATTGTAGGAACCGGTTTCCAATATCCAACATGATAAACTGGTTTACACGAATATGAAGTACTTTTCAACAAGCAGTATCCTGTATGGCACCTTGCAAATCATTTCTGACATGTTTAATCTGTAATGTTATATCTAATAAAAATACGAAAATAACATTTTTAGATGTAAAATAACTGTTCACTTCTGGACCCCGCCAAATTAATGTCAGTAGTGAATGGTATGTGATATTTAATCTAATCGTTCCTATCTAATCGTAAAATAAAGATTGTTTTGAACGGACAATCGTCCCTCAAGGAATTATCTTAGGCTCTGCACCTTTTCTGATCTTCATTAATGATCTTCCTTAACACGCATAGCACTTAACTGACTGACTAGATTGGACTCAAGGTTCCACCCTTTTACCGTCGAAATAGTTAAATGTAACCCCTTAATAGTTTCTTTTCTTGCACTTCTCGTTTGTGGAACTCTTTTCCCTTTGCTTGCTTTCCTGATAGAAAAAAGCTTAAATGCAACGTCAATTGCCATTTTCTATAATTCTTGATTTTCATCTTTCTCTTATCCTTCCTTCGACATCCCTTGCACCTTGATTTTATTTCTTTTCTCTCACTGTAACCACCCTGCGCACCAGTGGCAGTCGTGCCTTCCTTGGGGTGAAACAGTTATATATATATATATATATATATATATATATATATAACACAAATATGGGTTGTTCCAACGAGAGAAATTGGTATAGGTGAAAAAAGTGCGAGAAGCCGTGAACGTTTTGTTTAAAGTGTAGATTTATTGTTATTATTATTAATATCACTTGCTTTTTGTATAATACATTAAGTGTCCGTAATGGTATTTGTGTCGCTACACGTGTTTTGAGTCTAAAATTGACTCTCTTCAGGCGAATAAACTTGTGAACTCACATATCGAGATCCTTTTGTCTTTCTGACGACCGAAAACACTGTGTATATATAGATAAGTGGTCGGTAAGCAGGCCAGAAAGTTCGTATGTATTCGTTTGTTGCCTATTTTCACATCGGCTTGTTATTTTTTTTTTCAGTTTTAAGAATCATTCACTTTTCATTGGCCAGGAAATTATTTTTAAACTGTCTCTCGAAATTTGATTTCGTCTTTTTTCTTTAAAATTGTTTTCAGTGATTTTGATAGATTTTTGTGTGCAATTCTACTTTTTAGTGATAAGAAATAATATAGGTCATCAAGTTCCGTTTGTTGTTTTTGGAATCCAGAATTACTATTTTCGCAATGTCTCTCGAAATTTTTTAATGTTTTTTTTTCACGAGATTACCAACTCACACATACAACTTCAAAATGTGGGGCAACTTAATGAATCAAAGAAAATTAGCATTTTACAATGCTATCAAGAACAAAGAAACTGACGCTATATACACAACAAAAATTAAAGAAGGGGAAAACACCTTTATACCAAGAAAATTTCGAGAAGTAATAACAGCTGATGATACAGAAGAGCAAAAAACAAATTAAAATGACCCTCAGCTTAACCAAACTACAGGCTAAAATCGGCATACAAGAGGACAGCGCAATAAACAATACAAAAAATACATGGACATAGACAGCATAGACACTATTAACAAAGATAAAATTAACATGCCCTAAAGAAACACAAATAATTCCTATCAGAATTATGGGAATCTAAATGCAAGGAGCAAAATAAATTCCGGAACATTCTAGAACATTCCAAAAAGAAAATAACATTGATGAAAACACTACCAAATCAAAAGGAATAAGAAAACCAGAAACAAAAAACAAGTCCTTAGTAAAAAACGAAATTATGAATTTAAAAACATATAAATAGAGGTACCTCGTCAACTAGAAAGCATTTTTTAGAATATTCGATCCGAAGGAAAAGACCGATTTAAAAAACACAAAACTTATTATTATTAATCTTTCCTAGTATTATTTAAAAGAAGAAGAAATAAATCTTCTAAAGTATTCTCATATTCTTTGAAAAACTTTGGGACACAGACTTTCAAAACAATCACAACCGTCCCTAACAATCTCACGCAAAACAAAAACTAGCATTAGAAAACATTTGTGAGAACAATAACAAATGAAGCAGACAAGGGCAGTTTGTCATTATGTGCTTTTGTCATTATGGATAGAACTTACTACAAAAAAAATATTCAAGATTTCTAGGAGACGAAATTAACTACAGATTAATCAACCATAATATACATTAAAAAAAATATAGCATAAAAAAACCCAACAAAAAACAAAAAAAACTCTGCCTTACACACAGTAGAATACTAACGGAAAATGAAAAAGATTTTCTTACAGACTTTATATTGTGGTGATACCGACCGAGCAAAAGCGAGGGACCGGATGTTTACTCTTGTGGGGTTTCATACATTGACACACACACACACACACACACACACACACACACACACACACACACACACACACACACATGGTCACTCGGCGTCCACGTGATGACTTGTTTCCCGCCAAAACGATGCCAATAAAAGCGAAGAACATCACGTGGTACGCCAGTTAGGATTTCGTCCCGGGGCAAGAGCAGACATGTCTCCCTAACTCACACAAACACACGCGCACTAATTGCGGGTAGCAATTAGTGGCGCAAATTTTTTTTATTTTTCTTCTCACCGACATTAACACTATGCACATTAACTTTCATTCAAACATGGACCTTACATAAAATAACTTCCTACACATAAATTCACAATTTTTCCAACTTTCGTCAGTAGAAATCCACAGACTGCCTAAGGCTACTACATTCGCATGTAAGTCTCTCTCTCTCTCTACTCAACGCACACACAGACACAGAACTTTGTCTTCTGTCTGACTTTCTTCATCAAGGATTTGAACTTTGAACTCTTTACGATAATCTTAACAATTGTTACAAACCTTTCTTTCAGCTAGAGTAAAAACTTCATACATCTTATTTTGTTTCTACGAACAGACGAAGGGGAATGACTCTTTCCTTTTCACTTTCTTATGCATGCTCTCTCAACCCCATGTAACCTTTGTCAATATACATTGTTTTTCTGGTTACTTTCGCCTTACTCGTTCTTTCTTATTGACTGTTCTATTTCACCAACCAGTTACGTCGAGTCGACTCATAAATCTAAATTAGTAAGTGGACGCTTCGTCCACTACACTCTATACCGACCAGAAAGCGAATGAACAAAAGTCGCCGTTGCGCATCCGAGTTCGCGCAGATGTCCAGGTTGAAAAATAAAAATTAATCAAATATCAAATTTCCATTTCAACTCCTTAGAGGCTACCCTCCCTTCGGACCTGAAGCGAACCCGAACTACATCTTGTATCGACTCACGTAAATAAAACCAAAGTTGTTATTGTTTTTACCTCTGCCTTTGTCTCTTCATTGTCTTGTCTGTTTTCACACTAATCTAGAATTCAAATTTGCGGAGTCGACTTCCTCCGGGACTCGACCCCGCAACATATATATATAAAGTAAAAGATGAATAAAATTTGTTAGGATTTCAGCGGAGTAGCGTTCAAAATCTATTAATTATTTGCTGATACATGAATAATTTAAGCTCGTTTTTTGGATAGACTTTTGACTTCAAATGAATCATCTGTAACAGTTAAATTCGGGAGAATACTGGATGATTAATTATTTCTGTACATAACAATAGATGCCCTGAAATACTTAATTAAAATGAACGAAAATATTTTCAATATTGTTTAATTTACACACACACACACACACACACACACACACACACACACACACACACACACACACACACACACACACACACACACACACACACACAAAAGAATGTCTGATGAAATAATTTATTTTATCTATTTTTATTTTATCCTCTCGTAGACACGAAGTTTGTTATGGTGATTAAAAACATCCAGAAAATTGCTGTATGCATTTTTATTATTTTTATATTCCTAAGTACTTTTAATCTTGTCCAAAATCATCTTTAGGGGGTTAATTGTTAAGACGTGATCAATGCAGGTGACCGTTATGAAAAGCTGTAGTTATAAATATCTTATGGTTTAACTGTTACAAGTTTTGAGCATACACGTAGGAACACGACTCCGATTTGAAAAGTATATGGCATAAGGGGAGTAACTTAGTTTTTAATATCGATAAAAACTGCAATTTACGTTTTGAACAATTGTGTATTCGCGACTAAGGGAGGATTAAAATGAAAATAGACATAATATGTCTAAATTGTTTAATAAAAAATGCATAAATGAAGATATGCTGCCTAAACACACACACACACACACACACACACACACACACACACACACACACACACACACACACACAAACACACACACACATACACACACACACACACACACTTATAGTTAGTAACGTGTGATAAGATGGTGCTAAAGTTCTTATACGTAAAATAATTGTATTTGTCTATACTTCCGAGACGAGGTAGTATTTACATTATTTACACTGTTCAGATTGTTGTCCTCATCTTTATTGCGATGTTTACGACATTTCGGCAGTTGTACGCTCCGGCCTTCCTCAGGTGTCAAGAATTTTGAACCGAACCCTTTATTTTGATCACTGGGGTATATCATTCTCATTTCATGTGTGATGCCACTTCCAGATGTAAAATAAATGTTTATTACATTCTGGAAAGATTAACGTTAGACAAATGGCGCGTATGTGGTTTCGAAGACTTCCTTAGAACTGTCGATCTTCGTCCCGCAATGATGTAACGCAATCTGCTGTTCTTTTACTAAAGTTGCGTGTTTATATAACTTCCAGTCATTTGGTTGTCTTGCATATGTATAGCATAATTTTTAGGTACCTCCACTCATTTTCAATAACTAACTTTTAAACTGAATTTTTGAAAAGAAAAAAATGTTTTCTTGAAACTTTTATTTTAGTTTTAACTGAGAGCTAAATGATTAAATTTACTATTTCCAGAAAGCAAAATACTCTGGTGCATTCCAAACAGAAATTATATCGATTGGAATATAAAATTTTTATTTTTTTTTAATCTTTCAGTTTTTTGGCCATTTTTGAGCGAGCGACGTATTTGTAAACAAAAGTTAATTCTCAGTTTAAAAATCTTGCAAAAATAAAATATACATCTGTGACACATTATTTTTGGAAAATTTGCAAATTTAATATTAAATTAATCTGATTTACTCAAATATTACTTATTTATAGTATGAAATTTAGAATAAAACTATTTCCTAAACACAGATTTGAACTTTCCAGTGCATTTAAAATATGTTGCCAGATTGACAGATGAGGGATAAGATACGTATATGACGATGACAAATGACATAATTGTACAATTTTTTTTTCTGTAAGGGGAAGAAACCCTAAAACATATGACCTTTTAATGTACACATAGAAATTACCATACAAAAAAAAAAATCAAATAAAAAAAAAAATAAAAAAAAAATGAAAATTATTTTAAAAATACGAGGGAACGGCTATTTGTATTAAACTTTTCAATTTTTGATAACTAAATATAATCTTCAATTCAAAAGTTTATAAACTAACCACAACAAATCTTTGAAGTATTTAAAAATACTTTTGAAACTTTATAAATTATTATAGTTAAAAAAAGAAAATGAAAACAGTTCTTTTAAAATTTCATTATTAATTTCCTTAGACTATAGTGTCCATAATCTATATCATTTATTAAAGGTTATCAAATTAAATAATGTCATAGTTTTATTGCATTTCTTTTACTATTGGGAACAGATTTTCGGAAATAAAGGCAAAATGTAAAAAAAAAAAAAAAATAATAATAGAGGATTTACATTCCACAGTGAATTCTAACTAATAAAACCAATTTTCACCGAAAAATTTAACTTCTTAAAATTTCATGAATTTACGCGGAGGTGGGGGTAACAAAATATTTTTATCAAGATATATTATTCCTAATATTTAAAAGTTTTATATCAGATTTTTGTTCTTTTTCAAAGGGAAACAAGTTGAAAATTCCAAACAAATTTTGTATTAAATATTGAATAGTCAAATCTATTTGAATATTGAATATTTAACCATTTTAAATAAAAGCCCCATTCATAAACTCTAATAAGTAGGTACATCCACTAATTCGCTGAAAAACAGCATAGCATGAAGAAAAAAGTAACAAAACTTGAAAAAAAAATGTATTTGCTTATGTTATTATTAAGAAGAAATATCAAGGAAATTTTCCATTATTTTGCTTTTATTTTTTTTTAAATTTTTTTATTTTGGTAAAATTTCTTTCTTTTTTTTATCGTCAGCGGGTAACAAAATTGTTTTTACTATGGATAATGTAATATTACGCAACTTCTTTTCTCCGGTGAAAAACACATTAATTTGAAAAAAATTAATTTTATAAAATATTAGTAAAAAAATTACCCCATCTCCACATAAATTTATGAAATTTCAGGAAATGAAAGTTTCTATCGAAAATTTATCCTATTAAATAAACACAGGAGTCCTTAGTTGACCCCTTTTCCGAAAATCTGCTCCAAATAGTAAAATTAAAAATGTATTAAAAGTATAACATTATTTAATTTGATAAACTTTTAATTACTTTTAATATATAAAGATAATATAGTCTGAAGAAAAATCTTTTTACGGTAAATAATGAATGTTTACAAGAATTGTTTTCATTTTTCTTTTTTAATTATAATAATTCATAAAATTTAAAAAAAAAACTCGTCGCATTTAGTTTTTTAAGTGAAGACGAGAACTAAAACATCTAATAGAAATTTTTGAGCCAAAACTTTTTAAAAATAATTTGGGGGTGGGGAGATTTTTTTAAAGTTTGGTATTTTCTGTATTACATTAAAGTATTTCACGGTTTCTTACCTTTGCAGGAAGAAATTTGTCTGTCATCACTTGCTTTACACATCAATCACTTCACACTGTCACAGATGTATATTTTAGTTTAGCAAGATTTTTCAAACCGAGAATTAACTTTTGTTTACAAACTTGTCAAGCTATCAAAAAATACATGAATTTTGAAAACTCTGAAAAAGTTAAGATTCCAACCAATATAATTTCTATTTGAAATACACCAGAGTATTTTACTTACTAGAAATAGTAAATTTAATCATTTATCTTTCAATTAATGTCAAAACGAAAGCTTCAAGAAAACTTGTATTTTTAAAAATTCAATTTAAAACTAAGATATTGAAAATGAGTGGAGGTACTTCCTTATAAGGGATTATTATTACTTTCAGATACTCAAGAGATCAGCATGCTAGTTTTTTTTGGTGGCGTGGGGCGGTTGACTACAGAGTCAATTGAATGACCTGATGAAGAGTCAAGCAGTAACTCGACATATAAGCTAGTTTTACTTCAGAGTCATCCAGAAGTTATTAATATATTTCATCACATTTCATTTTATTCAGTCATAATTTCATGTAAATCGAGATTTTTCAGGAAATACAATTTGGCAACGGAAATTATTTTATTAGAAACTGCGAAAATGTAAGCAGAAAATTATTTTCAGATGCAAATTTCAGAAAATTTTCATTTTGAAAATATAATTTTTCTTCGTTGTTAAATCGCCAGTTATCAAATGTGAGTTGTGCAATATCTTTTGACGTTAATAATGTAAATAATATCAGCCATCATAAATATTAAAATATTTCAAACAAAGAATAAGTGACCCTAACTTTCTTTCGAAAGTTAGGGTAACTTATTCGACAAAGACTGTAAAAAATATAATCTTACGAAATCCAGTAGTTTGAATATCGACTTTGGCGAAAAGGAATTTCAGCCTTATATAGGAAGAAACTCTGAAAGAATTCATACTGATCCAATTAACTCACTCTTCATTACCACAAAAATGTTTTCGGAATGTCATATAGAACGGAAATGTCATATAGAACTTGATAAATACCCAGTTTCGGTTTGTAATAAAAAATTTTATAATTCATAAAAATTTTCCGATGACATTCTGATATGAAAATGTGAAAATTCGTCTTAATTCTTCAATGACTGTTATCTTATCCTTGGATTCTATTTTTCAGATATTTTGAAATCATTTTGTTGTAGGATCTCCCCTTTGTATATGTTAATGGACTCGACTGAGTGTATATATACTCCTGCCATAGCGAGAACAGCAGTAGCTGCCATGTAGATTGCAAACCGCTACTATTGACACTGTCAGCTCTCTGCTTTCGGGTAGAGGGCGCTCACTGCTTCCGAGCGCAGAGCAATAACCCAGTCGTGGTTCCGCCGAAGCGTAGAAGCACGACTGGGCTAAAATAGACAGACATTCTTTGGCCGGGCCATATAGCCCGGAAATTCCACTTATAATTGACCATGTGTCACATGTTGCCCTTACTGGGAGGGACAGCTAAATAATGTAGCTGCCATGTAGATTGCAAACCGCTACTATTGACACTGTCAGCTCTCTGCTTTCGGGTAGAGGGTGTTCTCTGCTTCCGAGTAGAGAGCACTAACCCAGTCGTGGTTCCGCCGAAGGGTAGAATCACGACTGGGCAAAAATAGACAGCCATTTCTTGGCCGAGCCATATAGCCCCGAAATCCCAGTTATAATTGACCATGTGTCACATGTTGCCCTTACTGGGAGGGACTGCTAAATAATGTAGCTGCCATGTAGATTGCAAACCGCTAGTATTGACACTGTCAGCTCTCTGCCTTCGGTCGCAGAGCGCTCACTGCCTTCAGGCAGCGAGCACTACCCCTGTCGTAGGTTCCGCCAAAGGGTAGAATCACGACTGGGTAAAGATATTTTTGGCCGGGCTATATGGCCCGGAAGATCCCACATAAAAAAGACCTTGTGTCATATTCCGCCTTAAGTGGGAACGCCCACGAAATACTGGTGCTGCCATGTAGAGAGAGAGAGTAATCGTAGAGATCCTTGCGACTTATCGTAGAGTACCGGAACTGATAAGTAAGTTACCAAAGTTTCCCAGGGACTACCGCATCAGAAGTCAGACTAGCTCTGAGCTCCACTCATCTAGAATAATATACACGGATATACTATTTCCAACGACTTCCCTTCAAGTATTGTATATATTTATTTCTCACTAATAGTATTCCTGGATTTACTAACCTGCATTCAAGTTTGTATATTACGTTCAATATAACCAACTTTTCTATCTCCATATCTGTTTTGTTGTTCATT
Organism: Ascarosepion bandense; assembly: GCA_037127315.1. Taxonomy (NCBI): domain Eukaryota; kingdom Metazoa; phylum Mollusca; class Cephalopoda; order Sepiida; family Sepiidae; genus Ascarosepion; species Ascarosepion bandense. Next base: position 101,693 of record JBBBDQ010000222.1, read on the forward strand.
ATTTTGTGTGGTTCCTCACCCGGAATCCACAACACATTTTATGAGCATGCATGCTAAGACAATGACGTTAATGTTCCTCGCATACATGAAAAGATAATGAGGTTAATGTTCCTCGCATGCAATCTAAGACAATGAAATTAATGTTACTTGCATGCAATCTAAGGCAATGAAGTTAATGTTCCTCAAATGCATGCTAAGACAATGAGGTTAATGTTCTTCTTACATGTGAAATGACAATGAGGTTAATGTTACTCGCATACATGAAAAGATAATGAAGTTAATGTTCCTAGCATGCAACCTAAAAATATAAGATTAATGTTCTTCGCATACATGCTAAGACAATGGTGTTAATGTTACTCGCATGCCAAGCTGAGGTAATGAGCTATGGCAATGAAAGAAATGTTTCTCGCAGGCATGCTAAGGCAATGTGGTTAATGTTACCCGTAAGCATGCTAAGAAAATGAGGTTAATGTTCCTTGCACGAGACAATGAGTTTATTGTTCCTTCTATGCATGCTAAGACAATGAGGTTACTGTTCCTCGCTTATATAGTAAGATAATGAGGTTATTGTTCTTCTTATGCATGATAAGACACTGAAATTAATGTTACCCGTATGCATCCTGAGAAAATGAGGTTAATGTTCCTCCAATGCATGCTAAGGCAATGGGGTTAATGTTACTCGCATGCATGCATCTGATATTGGTTAATAAATTAAGAAGTTATCGCTCTAAAATGTTTACAATTCAAGAATATTTACAAGATTACAAATGTTCTGGATCCATTTCTTCTGGCTCTGTTGAAAAAGAAAAAAAGCAATGAAATATTTCTTATTCTTCTGTGTTGTTTTCTTGTCGTGAAATTTGATCAATTAAGATTAAAATAAAGTGATTGCTGTTGATATATCATTATTTATTAAGATTTTGCCCCCACCTCTGTTGGTATCCAGAAGGGACGAATTTGAATCCCTACTCTCAATTGGTAAAGAATGAAGTTTAGATATCATTAGAAAAACAAAATGTGACAATTAACCAGGATTTTAGAAAATTTAAATATGAAAAATAATCAATAATACTGTGTCTTTTAGAAGTTCCGAAATTAATTTTCTGAAATTTTTCATAATTTACAAATAATTTACATAAAAATAAGCTAAACAGAATTTTAATAGAAAAAAAGCATGAAACGTATTTAAACAAATCTGATGTGAAAAAGGATTCATTAATTAAAGCTAACACTGCAAAGAGGTTTAGTACATTTACTTAAGATACATTTATTGCAATTTTTCTCTTCTTTATAACAATCAAGACATAGAATTTGTAAAACATAGATTAATAAAAAAGCGACTCTTATTCAACTAACATTTATGGTAAGTAAATTAAATCCTAAGCGAGTTTATAATGCCCCTCCCATTTTCAATCTGAACTTGTATTAAATTTAGAGGCGAAAAATAACAGCACAAAAATATCAAATTTTACGAGATATAAATCAAGGCAAAAGCATCAGTATTATTATTTGGCATAAAAATATCACTCGATTATTGACAGAAAAATGTCTTTTAGTAATTACCAAAATAACGTTTGGTAAATCACTTAAATACGAACTTGTTCTGAAAGAAACATTTACACTAAGTGAAATCATTATTTAAAGAGTCTCTTAAAGAATTTATTTGTTTTAGCCTTAAGTTTTATTACTGTTATTTTGATGTCTGTCGGTTCGCCATTTCTTTTTAAGTAAACAACCAATCGTGGTTTTACGTGATTTTTTGAATGTCCTTCACTTTTCATTCTGGTGCTCATACTTCGGGAACTTCCGTTCTAATTGGGAGTCTGCCGAAAGCTCTCATCATTTAAATCTCGTAATCTAAATCTTTATATTCTTCGCTGTTGAAAATAAATGTCAACTTCGAAACTGGGTGTCACACATTTTGTAAATTTAATTTACTTTCAAGAAAATACTCGCTTAATCATCATATCGCAACATGTCCATGCGTTTTTACTAAATAAGTGAGTAGGTCACATCTACATATTTTACACCTTTATACACCTACATATATGTCACTGTATTCGAACCAGCACTGTTCATCTTGTTCTTGTTATAACACAATATTTTACCTGTCGTATTCGGTAACCTCTTGGAATTTTTTTAAATGAACAATTTTTCAGTTAATAGCAGGAGAGCGTTCTATTTTGCGAGAGATACATGGGTTGAGTTGTACTGAGAAACCATATTTTCTTCAGAAGAAGAATCGGATAAGTGGCAAAGGAGCTAATAGATTAGATAAAATTAACTGAAATGAATTACTTTTTTTAAAGGTGTATGACAGCAATTTATATTGCAAATAGACACTTGACCCACAGGAAATTCAACTTGTCTGTTTCCGCCGAGGACATTCCTGGTGAATATTTCGATGGCGGATGTTTCAGTCGTGTTTTAGTTTTAAAGGTGAAAATGACTAAATGTAATTTAATATGAAAACGAATCATATAAATTTAATAAAATCTATAATATAAATTTAATATAATCTATAATAATCTGTTTTTGCTTCTCTGACGAAAAGCAAAATATTGCTAATGTTTCTTATATTATTGCAATTTAGAATACATATACATATCAAGTCATTCTCACTACCGATGTTTTTCCTAATCGTTTTCCGTATATATTTTTATTTAAATACTTCTTATCTTAAGAAATTTTTGCCAATTGTAATTTTTACTTTAAAATTTTTTATTTAATAATAATAATAATAATAATACTAATAATAGTAGTAGTAGTAGTAATAAAGATAATAATAATATGTATCATTGAAGATATGTTAAAACACGTGTCAATCAAAAAAAAATGGGGACCATGAAGACATCGATAATTTTAGTTGTTGTTGGGAGTCCAGGTTTTAAGCTTTCTTAGAAGTACGACTCACACCTAACAAAAGGCTTTATCTATGTAAAACATGTATACTCTTAGCTTGTTTTATTTTATTATATTTGACAAAAGTGAAAATCTCATGACACCATTTCTAATTTTAAGTCTCTGAATGGGACTCAGAATGAAATGACTATTTAACAGAAATCAAAGAAAATCATTTTTTTTTCAATTAAAGCTAAAATGAAAATTTAATAAAGCTTTTTTAATTTTAAAAAATTCACTTTTGAACTTGGATATTGAAAATGAGTGGTGATTTCTATTTTACATTTTTGATTAATCTAGGCTAAAGTAAACGGCTGCGAAATTTCTCTTTGATAAAAATTTTTATCGTCAAAAAGAGAATTTTTTGACTATTAAATTATACTTTTATTATTTTTTTTAGAACTTTCAGAATTTTTGTTGAAAATATGAATTAAAATAGTTAAAATCAACCATTTTTCCTATTAAAAAATTCATTACAATCAATTGAAATTAGTTTTGAAATACAGTGGCGTATTTTGTTTATTAGAAATATATTTTACCTATTAGTTTAAAGTTAAAACTAAATTAAAAGCATCAATAAATATTTAATATTAAAACATTTTAAACCTTAGGTATTGCTTTCCTCTGGAAATACCTACTGATATTTAACACCAAGAAGAGCTATATAGGGTACATAATGAGGAAAGAGAACTTGGAAAATTTGATACTCACAGGAAAGATTGAAGGAAAGAGGGACAGGGGAAAATAATAACACATGACCTACCTATTAAGCTCGAGTAAATGAATGGCGAAACAGGGCTTGGGAGAGATAGCAAAAATAATTTATTATGAGTTACAAAGGACAGGAAAGTGTGGAGAGCCATTATCGCCAACGTTCTAAAGTGACGCGACACAGAGAAGAAGAACTGTTTCGGTCCTATTCTTGTACGATTGTCCCAACAGAAATATATTGACAGTGAGGATGAATTGATTAGTATTCATGTGATGGAGCATAACTAGATGCGGTAACTACTTACAAGAATTATATCGTTTGCGTGAGGAGGAGGGGATTCTGATGCAGGCTGATTGGATATGAGTTGTATATGACATGCTTTCGAATATTTGCATTGGTGAGCGTGTTAATTCAAGTTTAGAATAGGGATATGCGTTGTAGGAAGACAAAAGGAAATGCAAAGAGGAAATGAAACAAATGACATGGAAAAGGATTTTGTCGTTCAACTGCAATAATAACTAATTTGACTGTACAGGATGATTTTTATAAAGACCCAAAATTTCCACATGGATTTATGGAGATCTGCATTTGGTTATAATATTTTTTAGAAGTTGGGCTAGTCGTAGATGTTGCAGTGTACAACACTGTTTATAATTGCAAGGAGTTAATAGTCTGACGCATAAGTTCATATCTATCTATCTATCTATCTATCTATCTATCTATCTATCTATCTCAGTCTGCCCATATCTATCTATCTATCTATCTATCTATCTATCTATCTATCTATCTATCTATCTATTTAGCTACTTTTTTTTAGTCATTTAACCCCAAGCAAGACATTCCACTGCCACTATTGCGCAGGGGGTTACATATGAGAAGGAGTGATTAGATATGGGAAATGTCTGAAGGAGGGTGATAAGAATACCGAGGATGAGAGTTGGGTAGATGGGAAGAGTGTTTGAGAAAATGGATGCGAGTTAGTGTATTAGGAGGACGCCCGTCCATGCGCGATATGGCACTATAGGAACCCCGATATTATTCGACTGTTGATCATAGCAGCCTCTCAAAACGCTACGCAAGAGTTCGGGCTCCTAACTACCATTCGGCAGCAGCAACCAAGAAACTGACAACCCGGTACCCTCAGAATGAAGAGACGTTCCACTATACTCAAATACTGCAAAGAGCTTGCGACTGAATTAACACTAAGACTGAAGAAGGGAAGAGAACCGGGAACCCCTTCCTAAACAAGAAACAAGGCGATCACTTCTACTCCTGTTCAAAAGAAAAGGGTGGAGTGTAAAACCGGGCAATAGTAGGTAGTATCTACTCCAATTAAAAAAAATACTAAGTTTTAACATAGTATTAAGTCGAGGGAAGCTTTCAAAGCCAAACTAATTTATAGAAACTTCTCTAGCAAGTTTAAAGAAAAGACCATGTAAAAACGAAATAAACAACTCTTTGGCTGTCCAGAAAATGGCCGACTCAGTTTTTAACTGGAGGAAAAAAAAATTGCATTGTGAGTCCTTCTATATGGAAATGAATGTTAGACAATCATGGATGAAGAGAAGAACAGAAGCAACAGAGATTTAGTTATTCAAAAGGATGCTGATAACACTATGCATTGAAAATGTAAGCAACGAGGAAGTTTTAAGGAAAATGTTAACAAACGGAAAGAATCAGAAGAAGACAGTTGAAATTTCTAGGACAAATAATGAGTAAAGAGGGTTTAAAGAAGTTGATACAGGACTTATTGAAATTAAGAGGGACAAAAGGAACCAGCCATCAACCTATCTAACGAGGCTGTATAAATAGGTGGCAGCGAGGAGAGATAGTGAAAAGACAAACCTCAAGAAGAGCTACGCACACAAGATGTTGTGGAGAAACATGATCACCCACGCCCAGATCACCCGTGTAAGATAATAATAATGTTTATAATTCACACCTCATTAGTCAACCAGACCATAAAGGGCAAAAAGTATACAAATAGAAAAAGCATATAAAATGAAATTCTGCATTATTTTATTGTGATATTTGATTACTTTTCTAGTTATTATATGTGAATTTTCATTTTGTACACCGAAAAATGTTGTTGAACTGGCTTTGTGTTATGTGTGTACTTAACCGTGTCGTATGAAGGCGCAGGTAATTATGATAGTTGGATAAGAAATCATATATATATATATATATTAACTTTTAAAAAAGCAAACGCATTATTTTCTATATTTAAATGTAAATAATTTTTACCAAAGTTATGAACATTGTTGATGACGAGATACAAAATTTTAGATCTTGAAACAAAGAAATTTCCGTGTCGCAATGTAAATTATATAATTTTAAATAAAAAAAAAATAATTATATTGAGTGCTGGTGTTAGTAAAATAATATGTATACTAATATAATATGTAATATATATTAGTATCTACATATACATATATGTGGTGCAGGAGATATCAGCTCGGAACGAGAAATCGGAGAGCTGAGTTCGAATTCAAGTTGAATTCGTTGCATTCACTTACGCGCAAATACCCCTAAGAAAAAGGTATTAATCCATCTCTTCCCTCTACCTATGGTTTAAATAACAGGACAAATTGGATTCAATAATCTTGGTTGGCAACCAACTGCGGGAAAATCTTCTTTTGCCTAGTCAGTCATGTCTCGAAAAAGACATGATCACCCAAGCGTGTATCACGTATAGTACTTAACTGATATATATATATATATATATATATATATATATATATATATAGAGAGAGAGAGAGAGAGGAAAAGAGAAAGAATGATAGAAGGATGGAGAGATAAATTGAGTGCAAGCGAGAAAGGAAGCGTGAATTAAAAAATCTGATTGAATATAAATATGTGCATACATTAACACATTTATTTCCTAAAGAGATATCTCGATAGAATTGTAAAATACTCGCATATGTATTCACATATGTGAATACGTACATCGTATTTGAGCTGTATTTGAAGTAGGCTGTAACGAGAGACATCGTTAGGCGGGTAAGTCTTTTTGTTCCGTGAAGTTACAATTTCCGTGAAGTTGGCACAATTTCAGGCTCGTGCCAACGAAATTTATATTGTTTTGGTACCCAGTTGCTTGCAAGTAAGTATATGTAAACGTTGTATTAATAATATCTAATATCAATGTATATGTACAAGTATTTTTCATACGAAAGCTTTTATGTTTTGTTTGAACTTTTAATATATTTATGTTTTCGCATGTTTCATACACACTAAATTAGGTCATGCTACATATTCCAGCACAACAAGGCGATATATATTAACAAATAACATTAAATATTAACTTATCCCAGTTTCAGAGAGATTATACCCATGAATGAATTTTACTGTAAAAGGTTTACAATCAAGTTTCCTACCAAGTGGATACAATCTCTGTGACACTTAGAGTAGGCAAGTAAAAATTCAAATGCATTTGTTACTTATAATGCTTTATAATTTGATACTGAGTATTTTAATTACAAAGACATACACTGAAAAACTCTGGTAAAGTGGTTGCCTTTTTTGGTAGGAGATATTTGTCATATATATATATATATATATATATATATATATATATATATATATATATATATATATATATGCAGGTTTCATTGAATAATATAGACAAGTTTTGTCTATTAATTGTGTGTAGGATCCGTTCATACCGTCTAATATACTTGATGGTGATATCGTTGAAAGACAACCAAAAATCACAGTAATTGTTGATTTTTTTATCGGGTCTAAGCTTTCGGCTCACATAAGCCATTATCAAAGAGTAAATATTAACACACAGTAAACATAGAACATTTAAGTTATTAACAATAAAGAGAATTAAATTGAAAATATAAGTCCATCCCTACCGTGGCGGATGGCCGAAGACAGTGAAAAAATAGTGGCGTTGTGGTCCCTGATCTGATTACAGGCATTTGAATACGTTATTGGAAATATCGAAATTGATTGTATTCAAACCAGGTTTAAATTGTTTAATGTAGATTGCTTTGAGGATTTTTAGTTTCTGTTTATTATTTTCTTGTTTAAGTATGTATGCGTTATCAACGAGCGTTTTTCTCAGAAGTGTGCGTTGATAACCGTGTTGTTTTAAATGACGGAATATATTTGAATTTTCATTTAAGTGCAACGTCAGACGCCGTGAGAGCGAATTTGTAGTGTGGCCAATGTAGATATTATTGAGGTTGTTAGAGATACATTCTCCAAATGGACATATGAATTTATATACTACATTGGTTTTTTGCAAATCACTAACGGTGGGGGAAGAGTCGTTGCGGACGAATGAATTAGATGTAGTGGATTTAGTGTAATATATAATAAACTTAATTCTTTTGTTAGAGTCTGTCGGAGAAATATTAGTATTTATGAGTGTTTTTAGGATGTTTTCATCTAGTTGGTAGTTGGAGTGCATCTGGCTACGGTATAAGAGTGATATGTTGAGGATTGGTTGGGTTAGTATCATGTGTTGTTTTTTCCATGTTAAGCTTTTTAAGAAAATAACGTATTTGTTCATCAACTATGTAGTTATTTTGAAACTGTTTTTGAAGTTGTAAGATTTCGTCGGTATTTTTAATTAATAGTAGGATATCATCAACATATCGTAGATATAACTCAGTTTTAAAATTCACTTATGAATTTAGCAATGATAACAAAATTCCTTTTCTTGATATATTAATTAACACTGACAACAATAAATTTACTATCTCACCGTATCAAAAACCCACTAATAAAAATCCCTCCACACTCAATTATATTAGTGAATGCCCTCTCTATTACAAAATAGCCATTATAAAAAATCTATTATATCGTGTAAAAGTCAATTCATCTACAAATCAGATCTTCCACAGTGAACTAAAAAACATAAAACAGACACTCATCAATAATAATTTTCCCAACTACATAGTTGATGAACAAATATATATAAACACAAACTTGTAAATATACTCATTTCGAAAAAAAAAACTCCGCATATCTACGCGGAAGAGAAAAATGCTTGTAAAAAAAGAAAGACCTAAGCACATGAACATCAGCCAAAGGAATTTGGACCGAGACAGCACGTAGCCCAAAGAAAAAACCCGATACGAGTAATCAACTAGCAAAAAAAAAAAAGCGCTCAATACATAAGCAGAGTAAAATAAGTAAAGTATACCTAGTGAGCCAACGGATCCGCTTAGTAGGTTTGTTGGCTCACTAGGTATATATATATATATATATATATATATATATATATATATATATATAGATATATATATATATATATATATAAATTTATAGCAATATTCTTATTATTTATAATAAAAAACATTTTTTCGCTATATAAGAGCTCTGGTGTTTCAGTTCTATACACAGTACCTCATCAGGCGATATACGTGTATCTGGTATATCAACTGATAAGGTACTGAATATAGCACTGGAACATGACAGCTCTTGTATAGGGAAAACTGTTTTTATCCTAAGTAATTAGAATATTACTACAAGTATTGCTGTAATACGTATAGAGCACTGTTAAAAGTAAATACTACGAACTGTAGAATGTCATTCCATTAGTTTTTGCTATTACTAATATATATATATATAGGATTATAAGTTTGTCACATAACTGAATAGAGTCATGCCGACTTCGAAGTTTTGTGAAGGCTTCATTACGATATCCTTATTCCTCACGGCTTATTTTTCAAACCCTGAGAAGTTAGGGCATCGTCATGGAGCCTTCACGAAACTTCGAAATCGGCATGACTCAGCTCAGTTAAGTGACAAACTTCTCCACATTAATTCTATTAACACTCTATCTTTATCTCTAAACCGCTAAAAAACAAAGCAAAACAACAATCATGACATTAAGTATAACTCAACAACACTATATATTTATATATACATATGTGTGTGTGTTTGTGTGCTTGAGTGCGTGTGTTTATCCTGGCATACTGTTCTCTCTTGAAACACGGACAAGGAACCCCACCCCGCCTTAAAAATGCCTAGGGAAGTGACCGAAAGCGCTTGCGCCAATAGACGGAATGGATAGTTTTGTATTCCCTCACCCCCTCCAAACGGAAACATTTAAAAACGCTGGGAAATCTAAAAAATAAATAAATAAATGAATAGATAAGTAAACTAATAAAATTTTCCTTGCCCGTAATATTTAACGAGAGATGTTTAAAAGAAAAGTTACTACCTATATATATATATATATATATATATATATATATATATATATATATATATATGTTTATATACAAAAGTTTATATACAATAATATACTGAAACAGATATACTTCATAATTTCCATATTCTGGTCTTTTTCTCTCGCACACACACACTCACGTACATGCACACACACACACACACATAACTATAGATAGTTTCCTTGTGAATGGTATGTCAGTAAGGAAGCAAAGTGAAAAGTGAGCTGATACCCCAACCACCATTCACCACACCACCAAATGCCGACCCCCATTCTTGTTCAGTCAGCTTACCTCACTCCCAAATGTGGGTTGGTATAAAAACTCGCCGATACATTCTTCTGCTTCACTCCGTCTGTGAAGTGCTGCTTTACTAGCCAGCGACGCACTTTTGTTTTTAATTCAACTTTTCCTTTGTAATTAAGAAATAATAACAGAAGTGAAAAATGGGTGAGGTTGTTGAAATTAAACTCCAAAGATTTGATACGACACAACCCTGGGGATTCAAAATGCAGGGAGGATCGGAATATAACCTACCCTTACACGTGGCTCAGGTAAGTTGTTTGGAGCTATTTTCATCGTTGTGTTGGTGCGAACATATCAACCGTACACGCGATGATAAAGGAGAGTGAAAATATTTCCATCTCCAATTGATATTTTGTTTTTAATCCAGGCTGATACTTTTGCTTGATCAACTGAGGATAAATCTTGCCATACTGAAGAGAACCATTTCATTCGAATTCATTTGAAGCTATTTCAATTTGTCTCGTGTAGCTAACTGAAAGCTATCATTTTTATCACAAAATCATATCCTCTCGAAGAGTTAAATTATTATTATTATCACCATTTTGCTGTTGTTGCTGTTGTTATTGTTGCTGCTGTTATTGTTGCTGTTGTTATTGTTGTTACTGTGATTTTAGAATAATTACTGTCTTTGTCAAGTCGGCGTATTGTGGATTTTAATATATTCTTTCTTTCTTTCTTTCTTTCTTTCTTTCTTTCTTTCTTTCTTTCTAATTGTAATTGATTCATTTTATATCTAAGTGCACAATTCGGATAGACAATCCAGTACCTCAATGGCGATTGAAAAGTTCTCGGAATGATCAAAGAGGTATTTCAAAATGAATTATGATTTTGGGTCATTATATTAGATTTTAGGAAAGAGGTCGAGCCGAGCTCCACCCAACATACATAATTTATAAATTTTATTATGGGTCTTGGTGTTGGTTGTTTAGAGGCCCCGTCTATTCGATCTTAGCAGATTTGATCGTAATAGGTTCAGTTAATTAATTCTGATCAGGCATTCGACCTCAATCAAACCACGAAATTATAAATACTTTTCTTAGTAATTTTAGGAGAAAGCTTTCATCAAAATATGGGCAGTACTCATACTTTTTCTCAACACAGCAGTTGTATATATTTGTTTCTTTGTATTTTGGACTGAATTCAATTTAACTGCTTACGTCTCCTGAATCGTGAAAATTGATAAAAATATTTCCCGAAAAAAAAAAAAAAAAAAAAAAAAAAAAAAAAAAAAAAAAAAAAAAAAAAGAAAGAAAGCTAAAATAATCTATCGGCAAATTCACCTTTCCTTTTGCCTCGAGGGGGAAATGTTGGATAATAAATATTTGCATTTTGCCAGCGAACGAAAATTAGTTGTGGAATAAGCGAACTAGAGTTTTACACTCTTCGTTATTGGAAGAGTCGGAATGATTACTTAAAAAAAACACCGAAAGAATGGACTCTTCAAGAACTCACTGGAACAATAACATTAGTAAATTCCTCAAGAATGTCGAGGGTCACACAAGAAAGTTGAGAAAAGTGAGGACTCATCAAATGCTCGCCATGAGAACATTCATAATAATAATGACAATCGAAAAATATAGACAAATTTATATTCTGTTTAAAATTTTGGTATTAAAATTATAGTGTTATTTTATTATCTCTTCATTATTTTTTACATATTTTGAAATAATTTAATGCCTTTTTTTTCCCTCAACAGAAAGCTTTAGTTTGAAGGAGTAGATAAGTTTGCCTATCGTCCAGTTCACACTGCTCCTCGGTCTTTTGAACAGGAGTAGAAGTTCTTATCTTGTTTCCTGGTTAAGACTGGTTTTTCGGTTCTTTCTCAAGTCCACTTCGACTTTACACTTCTAACGTCTCTTCCTTAACTTCAAAATATCATTTGCTCATTAAATCTTGACCTCTTCGAGTTTAGAATTAACTGTTTGTCGTTCCTATTATCTTGTATTCTCTTATGCTAATCCAACTCTACTCAGGAAGCCTCCACCTTGAGTGGCTCTTGGGTCTTGTATTGGGTGAACATTAGTAAAAAATGTCTCAGCTGTCTTCTTATTCTTATTTTTATTATTATATTTACAACGTTGGATCAATTAGTTAGTAGCCTAGCATGCAGTTAATAATTTTCGATATATGTGTTTAATATTCACAACTGAATTGCATTGACAAGGATAGCAATTATGCTGAAAATAAATATTTCTTATCATTAGTCGACGGAGTTACAGAACAGAACGCTGAACTATGTAACACGAATGCTCTAATATGGCAGCGACGTTGGACAATTTCCTTACGGAATTAGAACAACGCAGATGTGGTTCTACAGAATGATAATGAAGATACCAGAGAACATATAAAAAAGAAATAAAAGCAAAAAAAACAAAAAACAAAAAACAAACAAACAAACAAACAAACAAACAAACAAAAAAACAAACAAAAAACAAAAAAAAAAATTATAACAAAAAAAACCCCCACTTATACTTAGATCTAGAAAGAGACAGATGAAATATCTAGGGCACTTAAGGAGGAAAGATGACGTTGAGAATATGACACTCACAGGACAGATTGAAAGCAAGAGAGACAGACAGAAACAGTGAGTAATGTACCTAACGAGCTTGTGTAAATGAATGACAGAACAGGGACTGGAAGGGCTAATAAGGAGAGAGACATTGCTTAGAGCTACAAAGGATAGGAAGTTGTGGCCAGCCATGATTATCTACGTCCAGAAGAGACACAACACATAAAAAAAGAAGTATTTGTTGTTTTTTTTCTGGCTCCTTCTCGAAAGGATAAAACATAAAATCTGTTTACAGAAATAAATTTTAATCCTAATGTGATTTTATTCGGAAGTGTTTAGTTATTTTTGTCATCACTGTCTTTTCATTTAATTAAAAATGTTTTTTTAATAAATGCTTGAATAGAATAACAAAAGATGAGCTTTTGTAGCAATCGTTTTTATTTATTTTATTCTAATTGTAGACATTGTTATTGATGCTGTCAAGAAAATGTTCAACGTTGTTAAGGAAACTTTAAAGAGCGAAAGGAGAAATCTTCTTGAGTTCACGTTCATAACTATCAAGACTTTTTCAACCTTAACATGGTATTTACACGCTGAACAGTAAGGGATAGGGGCACACGCAGGTACACACACACACACACACACACACACACACACACACACACACACACACACACATGTAAATGCATTAATAAACTAAAATTATTAGCATATTTTAGAAGTGAGAATTATTGTTCACCTGGAAAAAAAAAAGACATTCATTATTTTTTAAGTTGGAGCTGCAAAATGACTGCAAAATTTCTTTCTCTGATTATTTCAACTTACGGTTTTCAGTGTCATAATCCTCCGTGGACACCTCGACGTGGTGTACTGGTTAGCAAGCTTCTCTCGCTAGGATCATTACAATTGAGTAGTGAGTTCGCTTTCGGCTTTGGGCTACATGTAAGATGCGCTTAGAAAATAACCTCATGTCACTGTTATTCTTATGGGTCATGCCAGGCTTTGTGCGTGTTTCTGCCTACGTTTAAATTCTCTATTAATTAAACGTTTATTAAAATCCGGCATTAGATATGTTTGTTAAGTGTAGAACGTTGAACATTAAGGGGTCAATAGAAAGAGAAGTTGTTGGGGATATTTGGCATGTTTTACTCATGAAAAGAAATACATTTTTAATAATCTTTATTGAAATTAAATAAAAATGATTTAAGAATGTAATTTTGATTTGCGCTGCTGTTTAAAAAGGTTAAAGAAAATTTATATTTAATCAGTACAATAAAAGTACGGAGATTGTATCAAGTGTCACGTCTTAATGAGTTTCTTGTTATATTATTCTGTTGATAATTCGAAACTTTGAAGAACGTTTATAAATTTGACTAGAAAGAATGAAGATATTAGGGAATTCGAATGGGTGTGACACTAAACAAATATAAACAAGTTGATTTCCTTTCATTATCTACTGTTTTCTTTGAATGAACCATGTGCATAAAAGGTTTTCAGATGGGAGGCATTACGACACTGTTTTCGTTCTGTGACTCACTTGTCGGAATTCTGGTCCACTCAGGGTATGTGGATATTTGATAGTTTATTGGTCTTGCAGTCTTTCCTTGCATGGCAGTTTCTCCAGAAAGATCATTCTTTGAAGAGGGTGGGTTGCTACGCTTAAAAGTAGACAAATATTCCTGCTTTGAAATCCAAATGTTTATTAGCATTTGGCTGCAGATGAATTAGAAAACTTTGAGTGTTGCAACAAAATAGATATTTTCTTCTATTTCTCAAGATATTCTGTTTGCTCCTCGAGGTAAAAGACGAAAACTAGTCTTAAAAAAAAAGTATTGTCTCTGAATCTAGTGAGTAAATAAACGATAGACACTAGTGCACTCTTATTTTCACACACACACACACACACACACACACACACACACACACACACACACACACACACACATATTTCTATAATATGATGTGTATGCTTAGGGTGTGACTTGTATAATGTGAATGTGTTAATTTTTACAATATGGATATATATATTTGTATTTGTATAATGTTGATATGTATACTGGTGCATGATTTGAATAATGCGTATGTTCGTATTTGTATAATATATATGTGTATGCTCGTATGGGATTTTTATAATGTGGATGTGTATGTTCGTATTAGTATTATGTGGATATGTATGCTGGTGTGCGATTTGTATAATATGTATCCATATGCTCGGATATGATTTCATGTGAATGAGTTAACTAGCTCGTGTGTGATTGTACAAAGTGAGTGCGTATGTTTGAATTTATATAGATATTTACCCTACTCCACCACTATAGCAAGATGTGACACAAGGTTAGTTTTTAATGTGGGGAGCCCAGACGCGTACGAGCTGGCAAAGGTACAAAAATTACCCAGTACTAGCAACCGTCGGTCGCGCTGGTCCCGGTGACGAGCAACTGGTTCACTCCTCTGATGACCGGGCATCTCACAGTATTATTTTTCTCAGTTGCTTACCTGTTCTTGGACAGAGCTATAACTGAGCCGCACTCTGTCTTCGAGGACAGAGACGCAACTGAGAGACGATTTTGGGTCCCACCAGACACAAAATGTACCAGGTAAGTATAGTGTGGATGTGTAGGCTCGTCTGTGATTTATAAAATGTAAATGGGTATGTTCGTATGTGATTTGTATAATGTGGATGTATATCTTGTTTGATTTATGCATTACTATGTATGTAGGAAGAGAATGAATCGGTTAATATATTCTAAAATTTAATAGATTATATTAATTATTGTTTTGTAATAATGTAATTATAAATATATACTGAATAGAAGAAGTCTGATTATAAAAAGTCGAAGAATTAAGGGTCTTTCAAATAAATGGGGTATCACAACATTCATAATTGTGATTGAAATGATCTTTGAAAATATTTAAGAACGTTTTATTCATTCTTTTTATTTGTTTCAAGAAGAGAATTGTCTCATCGTGTTTATTTGGTTAAAATTTATTATAATAATTAATATCCTCATTCTCGTAATAATATATATATATATATATATATATATATATATATATATTGTGAAAAAAGTTTTCTTGTGACGCGTTTCGTTTTTTTTGAGCTTCATCGGACATTTTTCACCAGTATTGTTCTTGATATATAAAAATATGTATCGTTATCTCATAAAGAACATTAAGACCTATAAACGAAAATAAATAAACAAATACACTGTTTAATAAACAGACGGAACGTCTACTAAAATACGAGTAACCACTAAGATTAACGTTTAACGTGATAATATGTGTGCGTGTATTTTCGGAAACTTGAAGTACTTCCTGTCCCTTAATTTTGATTTTCTGTCATTTCTCCTAAACCCTGTTCCACCATCAATTTACTCAAGCTCATTTTTTCCTATGTTCTGTGTCTCTTCAGGACGTTGGTGATCATTGCACTCCACAATTTCCTGTCACTTGTAGGTCTTAATTAATTTTGACTTTCTGTTATTTCTTCTAAATCCTGTTCCGCCATCGATTTACGCATGCTCACTCTTTTTTTAAAATTTTATTTCCGTGTCTGTTTAGGAGGTTAGCGATCATGTCTCCCCACAATTTGCTGACCCTTTAGGTTTGAATAAATCTTGACTTTTTGTTATTTCTCCTAATCCCTGATCTGACATCTGTTTACTAAAGCTGATTTTTTTCTAAGTGTCGTGTCTCTTCGGGGCGTTGGCGATCTTGGCTTTCCACAATTTCCTGTCCCTTGTAGGTCTTTATAAATTTTGTCTTTCTGTTATGTCTCCTGTCATCCATTTACTCAAGCTCATTCTTCTTTTCTAACACACCACGCAATTAATTTCGGGCTTAACTAATAAAACAGTAACTTTTAGGCAAAATTCGACTTTATTTATCAAGATAGTCTCCTTCTAGATTGATACACTGATTCCAACGGTTCTCTAACAATTCGATGCATTTTGTGTAGAACGATTTGTAATTGGTCAAAAGATACAACTCAGTTTCTGATATCCCTTCTATATTGGAGCCAAATCTCTTTCCCTGTAACATTCTTTTGATGTCTGCAAACAACCAGGAATCACTGGGTGCCAGATCTGGAGAATAGGGTGGATGCGGAAGAGTTTCGAAGTGCAATTCATGAAGTGTTGCCATCGTTGCAATCGACTTGTAACACGGTGCGTTGTCTTGGTGATAGATCACTTTTTTCTTCTTCAATTGTGTCCGTTTTCTGGCGATTTCTTCCTTCAAACGGATCAATAATGCTATGTAATATTCGCTATTGATGGTTCTTTCTTTCTCAAGGTAATCGATAAACAAAATACGTTGCTCATCCCAAAATACGGAAGCCAAAATCTTGCCTTCTGATGTTTGCGTCTTGGGTGGCTTTGAACAGATTTCACCTGCTGCTATCCACTCAGTTGACTGTCGATTTGATTCTGGAGTGAAGTGGTGGATCCATGTTTCATCCATTGTCACATATTTATGCAAACACTACTTCTTGTTGCATTGAAAGAGTTGCAAACAACGCTCTGAATCGTCGACACGTTGTTGTTGTTGATCGACTGTGAGCAAACGCGGCACCCACTTTGAACACAGCTTTCTCATTAACAAATGTTCATGAAAAATGGTGAATATACTACCTTCTGATATGTTTAACTCCCTGCTATCTCCTGCAACTTCAATTTACGACCGGCCAAAACAAGTTTGCGGAATCATTTTTGTATTTTCTGGGACAACTGCTGATTTTGGGCGATTTGAGCATTCAGCATCATTTGTGTCTGTACGACTGCGTTTAAATTCAACACACCACCTCTTAACCATTGTTTCCGATTGAGCAGAGTATGAATAACAGTTATCAAGCTGTTGCTTTGCTTGAACAATATTTTTCTCATCAGAAACCAATGCTTTATCAACACACGAAATTAAGATTTTTCCGTTGTTTTGAAATTTTGCAGCAGTAGCTTCACTTAAATAATTGTAATTTGTAAACTAATAATCCGATTAGGCACAAACTTTGTCACGTGCCATTTGAAGATTAGTACTTCCTAAAATCATACGGATTTTACATTAGTGGCGTCATCAATATGTCATGTCCGGATCTTATTGAGTGATGTATTATGCGCCATGTATCTTCAGAACATTGGCGATTATGGCTCTCCACAATTTCCTGTCCTTTCTGGGTCTTAATAAATTTTGATTTTCTGTTATTTCTCTTAAACCCTATTCCGTCATCCACTTACTCTAGCTAATTCTTCTTTTCTATATGCCGTGTCTCTTCAGGACGTTGGCGATTATGGCTCTCCACAATTTCCTGTATCTTGTAGGTTTTAATAAATTTTGACCTTCTGTTAATTTTCCTTAAATCTGTTCCACCATCCATTTAGTCAAGCCCGCTGCATATGTTATGCATTTTTCTCTGTCTCATTTGCCTTCAGTCTACCCTGTGAGTGTCACATTTTCTTATCCATCTTTCCTCATTATGTGTCCTAGAAACATTAACTGTCTCTTTCTGCTCTGAAGTATAAGTTTCCTTTCTGTTACCATTTTCTTTAAAACATCCTCATTGGAAAGTCAAAAGAAAAAAAAAGATTCTTGTAAGAAAATATAGAAGTTCCTTTTTCTTTTTGAGTAACCTATTTCTTTGGTTTGTTGTCTGTGTTTATTTCGGGATTTTATAATAAACTCTAATCTTTCTACAAATTCTTCTGCATTGCTCTTTATGAAATGTGTGTGTAATTCTTACTGCTTGTGATAAGACAAAAATTCTTTTTTCTTTCTTGCAAAGTTTTTCTTATCTATTCAACTATTCAGCTGCTTATTTATAGTTATCCATTTTTCTAAATGTTCTTATTTTATCGGATATATTTCAGACATTTATTTATATACCACACCCAATACCTGATATTCCACTCTCTTTGATTTGAAAACTTTCGACTGCATTTTAATGTTGCAGATGCAAAAACCAAGTTCGAAAAACCTTGGAATTACCAACTCCAGTTTTGAACAACATAGTAGAATCATTAGTTCATTAAAGGAATGAAAGCTTTTCGATTTCTTTCTAGTCGTGCTAAATTGAAGTCAAATATTCCAAAGTAGATTTGGGACAAGCTTATGCTTTCTATTTCGTTGGAAATGAAACAGTAATTCTTGATAAACTTTATATATCTTTAAAAAAATATCTGATTTATAAATATACAACTATTTTCTCTTGTAACATATTAAAACCCTTTTTCTACTTGTAAAAGCTGATTAATTAAAACCAATCACCATCATCATCATCATCATCATCATCATTGTTTAACGTCTATTTATATGTTAGTATGGCTTAGGCGCGTTATTTTGATGGCTCCGTAATTGAACCATGATGAAATATTTACAGCTGCATGCCCTTATTAGCACCAACCAGGTTAAGAGAGTGTTTTTATCGAGACATCATCTCTAGGAAGATTACCTACCAAAGCTATAGAGTTAAGTCTACTCTATTCTACACAGAGCAGGTGTAGAGTTTTTTTTTATTTCAGAGATTTCCTTCTCTTAGATAAGTTTCTATTCAAAGCTGAAAACTCTTACACAGCCTAACTTTTTTTTTCTCTTAAATGACCCCGGTTTGTAGAGGTTAGCTATTTGCCCATAGCTGGGATCCTGAAAGGTGCTACCACTCTGGGTCAGGGTTAACCGAGGAACAGAAGCAATTAAGAGCTGATTCAACGCTCCTCTAAACCTCCCGATCAGAAACTGTTGTGGGATCGCCTCTTTGTACATAAGAATGGACTCACCTGATATGTACATATAATCCTGCCTATAGAGAGAACGACTGAGTTGTAAAGAGTAGTAAAGTCGTTTAGTTGTAGTTGTTTGGATATAGACTCATTACCTGGGCATACTATTTCACTGCAAGACTGTATATATTGATTTCTACTAATAGTAGTCCTGAATTGATTAACCAGTATTCCAGTTTGTATATTTTGTTCAAAATAACTTTCATTTTCTCTCTCCATATCTGCTTTTGTTATTTATTATTTTTTGTGGTTTCTCACCCGGAATACATAACAGAAACTTTGCTGCTGGATGTAATTTATCGTCATACCAGGACAAGTTAAAATTGGTGGCTTAATTTAATACTAAATGTCTTAAGAATATACCCGTTAAATTGTTTAAGCAAGTTTATACCTAAAGGACATCGATATTACGAAAGTGTAATATTTTATTTTATCGTTTTCTAATGATTATCTATCTATCTATCTATCTATCTATCTATCTATCTATCTATCTATCTATCTATCTATCTATCTATCTATCTATATCTTCAACATATTTGTCAAAACGTTTACATCCTAAACTGTATACACATTGTTTTTCACAGTATTACTTTCTAGAGTTGGAAACAAAAGAAGTGTTGCGGTTGAATCATAGACAAAAAATGATCTTTTAAATTCAATAACAGTTATTCTTTAAGTGTCTAGGTAATTGTAAAAAGTAACTGAAATATAGATAGATAACAAGTTCAACCTGGGTATGTTAAAGGAGAAAAAACATGTAGAAAGTCGACTGATAAAGATGAAAAAACTTAGATGATCGAGTAGTGGAATGGTAAGAGTTGTTGAGTTTGTAATGGAATGAAGTTGAGAACTTTCGATGCAACGGAATTCAACATTTCTAGAAAGGATATATTTCAATACGTTTTACATATATATATTTTATATAAAGTCTAACAATACAAGATAAGAGAAATATGTGCGTATACAGCTGAAAAGGACGAGAAACATTTAAGACTTTGCTATTAGAAAATGTGTGTACGCATGTCTGTGTGTGTATGTGTATGTGTGTGAGAGAGAGAGAGATGTATTTGAGAGAGAGAGAGAGAGAGAGAGAGAGAGAGAGAGAGAGAGGGAAATATTTAAGTTGGTTCTTTTGTAGTCTTGAAATCGTGCCATGTAACGGTCATCTTGGCAAATTAGTTTATTTTGAAAATCGACTCTCACACCTTGAATTCGAATAATGATGCTCGAATAGAAACTACATTAGATAATTTCATCTTAATGCATGTCAAAATAAAATGAAAAGATATTAATTTTTTCGTCCATAAACAAAGTAAAAACAAATATCTTTGTTGAGAGTTTAAATGTAAATCTTAGTGATGCTAGCATCCATTTTGAACTGACAATTACGCTCTTTCGCCATGTTTTGATACTAAAGTGACACAGTGAACAGGTATATAAATAAAATAAACTTGAACAAAAAAGTAATGTTTGTGTGGTCTCTTTTATAAAATAATTTATTTAGCTTTTTTGGCGTGCTGAATAAGGACGTTAAAAGTCGCCGATGACTTTCATCTCTGCATCCAAAACATAACTTGTTCAATTTTCATAGCTGTTATAGCTAATAAAAGTTGCAAAAGAAATCAAATGAAATACGCAGGACTTGTGAAAATGACTTACTTACTTTAGTTAATAAGAATAAGAACAATAATAGTGAGATAATACAGTGTTAGTTTACAAATAACGGAATGTTGAATAATTATTTCCTGAGTTTATAGGCGTTTATATTATTTGGGATTCAACTTGGGCGGAAAATCGTCATCTTTTTCTGGTCGGCAACGTACCAAAATAAATTTTTATGGAGACCTGGAAAAATGGACATGCTGTGATGCGATAAAAGATTAAATAAGATGTTTCATTTCTATGGATATCCATAGAAAAATATAATTTCAAATAAAAATGGCTTGGAATTATCGAATAAATGTAAACATATTTATTTTATAAAGCACGCTTTCGCTATTGTCTGATATTTACAGATATTTTTAATGGTTTATTTTATCGCTTATCATATTTTTTGCTGATTTGAGATTTCGGTGTGGTTGGTTCTTCAAATTAAAGATGATATCCAGCACTTACTAAAGTAATTCTCTCGTACAGAAATAATATATGTAAACACAATGTTTTTTCGAAAGAAAATTTATTTCTCGTTAAACACAGACTTATTTTCCTTCTAATTTTTATTTACTCCACATGATTATCTATCTATCTATCTATCTATCTATCTATCTATCTATCTATCTATCTATCTATCTATCTATCTATCTATCTATCTAATGCAACCTAATCAGGAGTAAGGTATATTACCATTCGTTTCCCAGATACAAATATTTTTTAAGAATAGAATACACAGTGAGTCAAAAAGATAAAGAATTTTGTACTCTTTGTAACATGTCTCAATCATTGTTTACGTTTATTGTAAGGAAAAATGGCCGGCGAACTACTACTTCTGTTTTATTGTAGTCGTCACACACAAACTGACAATTGAGGGCATTGTGAAATCGGCAGAGAAGACAGGTAAGAGCAGCTGTTTGTGTTGGTAGCCTACCTGAGTAAAATCAAAATGCAATTAGTCATCAAAGAAGTGCTATTTGTTCATTGGTTCGGGCGTTGTCTGGCAATAAATTTGCGTAGGTGTTGCGGAATGAGATCAGGTTTATTTTTTGACAATTGCCGTAGACCGATAGAGAAGAGGAACAAGTTTTCGTATTTCTGGTTAGAAAATAGAAACTTTTGAAAGAAGAGAGACGCCTACAATAAATCTCTAAAACAGAAAAGAATTACAATTCAGATTTTCAAATTTTCTCAAATTTGAACAAATTTTATGAAATTTTTCAAAATTTTTAATTGTAACTCTTCGATATTGCAAGTCTTTTTCTATTGTTAGTATGGTTAATAATATATTATTACCGATCCCCGTTTGGAAGAAATCTGTAATGGTTTTTACTTTGTGAACGAAGGTATAGGAAAAAGTTCCTCTTCTGTAGCAGTTTTGTTGATTACCTGAGAGACCCACACAAGATGACTAATACAGATGCAGAAAAATGTATGACAACTGGGCAGACTTTCGGTTTCACGATGTTGCGTCGCTACCGATTCTCTACAGTGGGAAGTCTTTACGCCCCTGTAAAAGAAAAAATAAATAATAAGATAATAAAATAATAAAAAAACAACATCAGTAATAAATTCTTTGTTATTACAAAATATTTGATTTTTAAAAAATAACTGTTGAGATTTTCGAAGTTTTGCTATAAATAATTAGACTTGGAAGACATGGTGGAGTAATGGTTAGCGGCTTCAAATGAGGAATCGGAGAGCCAAGTTCGAATTCTAGTTCGATTCATTATGTTTATTTACGTGCTAATACACTTGTGATAGGTATAAATCCATCTCTTCTCTCCCCAGCTATGGGTAAATAACAGGACAAACTGGGCTAAAAGAAGGAAACATCAGCCTGGAGTCCTCTTCCCCAGCTATGGCTTGAATAGCAGGACAGACTGGGTTCTATAGGTCTAGGAGAAAGAAAATTTTGAATTGAAAACCAGCCTGGAGAGGGTTGGACTCCGTCAGGCTGTCGTTCCCGAAGAAACACTAGTTCTGCTGCGGATACAGTACATGTGGTGCCCCTACAACTCTGATAGGTTACGGGATATCTGGATCTGGAATTTGGCTTGTTTTCTTTTTTATAATTTTGTTACAAAACCTTTGCCTTTTGCCTGAAGATTTGGTGTACCGTTTACTCGATTTGCAAACATCTAATGATGATGGTAATTATAATTACCACAACATAATAACAACTATAATTAGGATCAGGTTTTTAATAATTGGCAATTTGAAGAAAGTGAATGAGGCTAATGAAGAAGGAGTTGCAGCAGCGGTGATGGATTTGTAAGGCTATTGAGGAAGGTGCCTGAGTCATTCAAGTTGAGCAACAACCGTCAGAAACTAGTAAGAATAAAATGTAATAATAAAATTAAAATTTATTACCCATTAATTTATTCTAACTGGTGAAATTACCCATTAATTTATTCTAACTGGTGAAATTTCCGTTGTGATAGTTTCAATATAATTCATCCTTTGCAACATCCGTACTTCTTCAGAACGCTATCGTTATTCGGTAACGTTATCAAGATTTTGAAGCGAAACCTTCATTAAATCCACAGCCGAATATTGTTCTCATTCAACGCTAAAGGAGATTAATGTTTCCCTTCCTTAATGTCCTCCCAAAGTCCCTGTTTTGCCATCCACTTACACACTCTTGACAGATAGGTTATTCACTGCTTCCGTCTTGCTTTCAATATGTCTTGTGTGTTTGAAATTTTCCAAACACTCTTTACTCTTCGATAAATTTCACCTGTCTTTTTCTGATCCAAAGTTAAATGTACTTATTTTCTATTTTACTTAAAATTTATTCGTTGTCAAATAGATGGAATACTTCGAGAAAATGTCTTCAAGAATGACACTCCTGTGGCGAACTATCTTCTAGCATCACTAGGATGATGTACAACTACTACATGATTATGTAAACTCAATAAGATTTTTAATAGAATTCACGAGGGGAAAGGAAATGAACATTAAACTGTTCTACCTGGTTGCATTAATGACTTACATAATGCAGTCGTTTCTTATATCCGTATTATAATAAACGGATATTTTGAACGTCTACTCAGCTTGAGTTATAGTTATTTTCTAAACGATATCTAAATTTGAATTCAAGTGATCAATAGGATATAAAAAATGGATCGTTCGTTGTCAATCGAACCAGACCCATAAGTGGCAACTCAGTTACATATCAATAATTTACTCTTCAAGAATAACTTTAGCTTCCCAGGGAAAGGATATGAGAGTGTTTTTCAAATCGCAAACTGCCGTACTCTGTCTGCCGTGCATCAGAGATATTTCGGAAATAATCAAAGAGTTCTGTGGTGCACTCACCAGGGCATAATTCAAAAGTAGTTTTATTTTTTGGAAGTACCTGACCAAATCTCCAACAGATCAGAATGTGATCATACACTCTGTCAATACTATTGTAACATAAAATATAAGGGCACGATTAGCCACCTTCTAAAAGTATGACCAGAGAAACACCGATATTATTGTAGTCTATGGAGAAACTATGAATTCATGGATGGGTCATGTGTAGAGAGAAAGAGGCGGACTAACCAAGGACTATGAAAAAATAATACAGAATAATTAAGAGTATCATTAGAAAATAAGGAACATTAGAACAGAATTGAACACCAAATAAGGAATAAGGGAATTAGATTTAAGGCTCCGATATTCCACTATTGAGTGTTGTACTTTACATGATGGTCATTTTCATCTTTGGATTAAGTCGTGAAATCTGTAGAACTAGTAGAAGCGACATCACAAGGACAAAATGGCGAAAATTAATAGGAGTTTTCTCAGTTAGCATAGACACTCTACCACGTAGAATGTTTAAAGAGAAATTCCAATGATATTATCGAATACCACAAACAAGAGAAAATAGCCGGAGAGTAAAGCTGCTGAAATGCAACCAAATGAGGACAATAATCCGAATAAATCAGTGTATAATAATGACAAAGAATCATAATAAAATAATACAAAGTTAATTAAAATAATCTTGTTAATAATAAGAAGGTCAATGAAAAAATATCAGAATCGACAGAAGCGAGCAGAGAACGATTCCGGCTGAAAATTACAAAGCAATCAACAAAAGGATTATAAAAGAGGGAACTGAGGAAAAATGAAAACCAAAAGCGATTGATCGGAACAAAAATTTGTAGCGGATTTCAAGGATAATATTTAAATATTGAGGGACATAGATTTATTCAACCACCTATGTTCAGTAACATTACGCTATCTTTGAGGTCGCTTCCCAGAACTTAGCGTATTTTTGGGCGATGAACAGGCTTCCAGTGAATTGACGTGCTTCCGAAGGTTCGAAATAAGTGGTTATCCGAAGGAGTAAGGCCAAATGAGTACAGACGGCGTTGTAGAACTTCTCAGCCAAGCTGTACCAATTTCTGATGCCTCAGCAAATAAGTGTGAAATCTAGCGTTTTTCTCATATCATGACCAGTTCTGGATGCTTTTCATTGATTACTGCCTTTAATCATTTCATCTGATTTTGTGAAAGAATCTCGTAATGCAAATTCCACTTCATCAGATATACAGCATCAGCTTTTTCGGCTGTAGACTGGCTTTTGGAGTGGTTAAGGTGGTTTATTTTGTTTTTACTCAGGACCGTTTTCTCTCCATGTTGTTGTAAACAATCTATTTTTCATCGCCTGTGATTGTTTTCAAAGACTGAGTCGTTTTCGTTGCATTTGAACACAGAATCGCACATAGAAATGTGATTCACTAAATATTTTCCGTTAAATCTTGAGGCACCTAAACATGGAAGCGATTCACGTATTCGAGTGTTTTTAAATTCCTTACAACGCTCAGTGATGTATCTATGCAATGTTCCATTCGCGTAATCGGAATTATTTTTATTCAGCGTTTAGATTTGGGCATAATCAACGACTGCAGGCTGCAAGAACGTTCTTGGTCTTCCAGATTAAAATTGCCAAACTCACTGAAACACTTACAAGCAGTACTATCAGCTATAGCAGCATCTCCATGAAACACACACACACACACACACACACACACACACACACACACACACACACACACACACATTGGGTTGTTGGGAAAGTACATGACAATTTTTAGTCGTTTATGTTTTGAACACGTTAGAACACGTCAAATTTGTCGGCAAATATAATATGCTTACGTTTTCGATGAGAACATATTCAACCTATCACTTGAGAAAAAAAATGAGATTAAAATTATTTAATACGATGTCAATTCTGCATCCGTATGACAATGGAAGATTATTAGGTACCTTTAGTTACTTCATTCTTTTATTTTATTACCGTAAAGGCAAAAAATGTCTCGTAAATAACAAAAAGTATATGTACGGTGTACGGTGAAGGTAATTTAGCTGAAAAAACCGCACGGAAGAGGTTCGCTAAGTTTAGAGTTGATAATTGTAGCCTTGTTGATGAAGAACGCTCACGCAGACCTCCAATAAAGATGGCGTCTAAGTCAAGGCATTGATTGAGAATAATGCGCATTACAAAACAAAGGAATTAGCAAAAACGCTAAATCTATCAAAACCCACCATCCATGAGCACTTGGGTGCTCAAATCGATATGATGTTTGAGTACCAGATGACCTGAGTGTAAAAAATCTTTTGAATTGATTTTCTATCTGTAAGTTTCTGTATAATCGCACTGAAAATGCAACCTTTTGAAGAAAATTCTGATGGGTGATGAGAAATGGATCGTTTACAAAAAAGTTCAGCAAAAAAACATACTGTGATAAGCGACATGAGCCAACCGTAGCCACCGCCAAAACTGGTTTTCATCCTAAGAAAGTCATGCTGTACATCTAAGCGGATTGGAAAGCTTGTCTTTGTAATTCATACCTAAAGATGATCTTGGAGTAGATCGAAAGTACTTAGGTAGGAAAAAACAAAACAAAACACTGATATATCTATATTATTAAATGAAACATCTTTGAATGAAGACATGCTGCCCACACACACACACACACACACACACACACACACACACACACACACACACACACACACACACACATATATATATACCGTTTGCACGTCGTTTTTTTCTTTAAAGATCATACAATGATGAAAATACATCTCATTCTGCTTCACGTTCATTTTTAGCCTAAACACATTTAAGATTCACAATCCACACACGAATCATATAGAAAGAGACAGTGAAATGTCAGAATATGAATATGTGATGAAATCTAAGTTTCGTGAAAAATGAAACCATTCAAATGTCGCTCACGTTAAAAAAACAAAAAAAGCAAAAACAAAAACAAAAAAAAAAAAAACAAAAAACAAAAAAAAAAACAAACAAACGAAGTTTTGTTCGAAGTCAAGAGAAACCAACGCCAGGAAAAGAAAAACCAACGCCCGGAGAATACAGGAGAGAAATGACAATAGCTGGATTCGCCAGAGTAATTCTGATAAAAGAAAGAAAATCATTGATAAGAGCAACAGAGAGAGAGAGAGAGAGAGAGAGAGAGAGAGAGAGAGAGAGAGAGAGAGAGAGAACGTTTAGGTAATAAAGAGAGAGTAAGAGAGAGAATAAGAGAAAGAAAAACGACGGCTGTGTAATAAGGGAATGAAGCAAGTTGAGTACAAAAAGGCTCCCAAAATAGATGTGGCTGGGTAGGAAACATGATCCACTGAGAACGCAGTAGATTGGCCTAAAAGGAATGGAAAAAGCAGGCACGAATGGCTGAGATCAGTTATTCACTTGGAATTGTACAAGCCACTCGGATTCAGCTATAAATACAAATCAAGAGCTGTAATTTAAAATAACGAGTAAAATGCACAGGAACTAAAAATTTAAGCAATAAACTCTAACTAAATCAGGGAATCGGATTTGGTTACTGGAAACACATTTCAAGGGAAACATTTGGTGAAAATGAAAGAGGGAAAACTGAAGAAAAGTTTGGCCCTGACTTAATAAGCAAATAACTAGAAAGCAATTGTGCTCATTTGTCATTGGAGAAAGGTTCAAATGCTCTATACAAAACAGTTTAACGAATCAGATTATTTTAAAATGAGGAAACGATATCCTCCACATCAGTTGGATAGAATATTGCAATCGATCGTCCCCAGTCAATACGCCTATCTTTAGTCTGAAAGTGAAGTAATATGTCTGATAAGTGAAGTGGCACCGTGGTCAGCGTCGTCAAGCTCTGAAGCAGAGACGCCATCAAAATCCTGCTTAAACAAATTTCATCTGTTAGTGTGGCTTTGTTACCCGCAGTAACCCCGGGCCAGTATCGAACTCAAGAAAACACAAATAAAATGACTTCCCCTTACAAGGTTTTCTTCACAATTAAACAAAGTAAGCATGCATAAGTGTAAAACGAAGGACACCATCCATTGTTGACCCTCATTTATCGTTTACGATAAGAAAATACACCATGATTCACCTAATTGCAAATACATAAATATAAATACACATCCACGACCTATACAAAAGAAATTACAAAATATACATTCATACAATATATATATAGATATATAGACATATATATATCGTATTCACTTACGCGGAAATTCCCCTTGCGAAAGTTATTAATCCATTTCTTTTCCCTACAGATACAGGTTTAATAGCAAGTCAGTTTGAGTTCTACAGCCTTGGTTTGTAACAAGTCTAATGCAGATATTTGTGTTGTCAACGATTTATGTTCCAGGGTTAGGGTCTAGTAGGTCTCCATGTGTGTTTTAATGAGATCTAATTGAGTTCCGTTGAGATGTAGCATGAGTATTCGAGTCAGTTTTGTATTGGTATGGCCGATATAATTATTTATTAAATTAGGATCAAGAACGCAGTTCTTCAAAGGATATGTGAATTCGTAAACAATCTTGGCTCGTCGTAGATTGGATCAAGCAGGTGAATTGTTGTTTTTGATAACTAGGTTAGCGTTTTAAATTTAGTACAATAGCATCACGTATTTAGTTTAATAACATCATCCAACCCAACACTCAATGACATCAACTACGAACACGCTAAGAACATGCTTACCGTGTTCGGTACATAACACATACTACTACTCCACATTAAACATAACACCACTTACATTCTGTTACACGTAAAAAACATTCATCTTCGAAAATGGTTAAAAGTATAGCCGAAAGCCCTCTGGTGAACAAGGTCAATTTTTATATAATTTATGTCTTCAAAGAAAAAAAAGGAAAAAAAAAAAAAAAAAGGAAAGAAATCATAAGATCACATAAAAATATATAAAAACTTAATCATTACACCTTGTCTGTCATTTTTAATGGAAACCTGCATATATATAAATAGTCATTCGCAGACAGTACGGTTAGATAGCCGATTGCTTT
This sequence comes from Ascarosepion bandense, assembly GCA_037127315.1. Lineage (NCBI taxonomy): Eukaryota > Metazoa > Mollusca > Cephalopoda > Sepiida > Sepiidae > Ascarosepion > Ascarosepion bandense. The sequence continues at coordinate 131,042 of JBBBDQ010000222.1, forward strand.
TTACCCAGGATTGAACCCCGATCGAATTGGCGTCAGTCGGCGATTCCACCTGTGAGCTATGGGCGCTCGGTAGGAGGCAAACTTTTTAGCGTGTATGTTATCATTGTACACGGCCAATAGCTAAGAGTGTTCTAATTCATTGTTGAATGAACGGTGCGTATATGCAAGAGTAGCTACTGTTTTTCAAAGTCTACCATTCTTCCAGAGTGCTCAATCAGGGTGTGAGAGCGTAAATAGTCATCCGTAAACAGATCTGTTTCGCTGTATCACAGCTCATCAGTACGGTTAGACAGCCGATTGCTTTTAACCAGATGTCAGATTAAATAAATTGCAAACATTATGTTTGTTTATTTTTAATAAAATTCGTTCATACTCACGGATAATCTTTCGCGTATTACAATCAAAAGATGTCGGAAATGAGCTGTAACGTTGACATGTTATTTTCATTCATTTCTTAAGGTACCCAAGTACTTTCAACCTCTTTCCGACATTTATAAACGGATTTTATTAAAAATAAGCAAACATAGTGTTTGCAATTTATTTAATCTGACATGTTTAAAAGAAAATTTGCTGCCTAAATACACAAATTATATATATATATATATATATTGTGTGTATTTTGGCAGCATTTTTTCATTAATGCAGGTTTCATTGAATAATATAGACAAGTTTTGTCTATTAATTTTGTGTAGGATCCGTTCATACCGTCTGATATACTTGATGGTGATGTCGTTAAAAGACAACAAAAAATCACAGTATTTGTTGAATTTTTTATCAGGTCTAAGCTTTCGGCTCACATAAGCCATTATCAAAGAGTAAATAATAACACACAGTAAACATAGAACATTTAAGCTATTAACAATAAAGATAATTGAATTGAAAATATAAGTCCATCCCTACCGTGGCGGATGGCCGAAGACAGTGACAAAATAGTGGTGTTGTGGTCCCTGGTCTGATTACAGACATTTGAGTACGTTGTTGGAAATATCGAAATTGATTGTATTCAAACCAGGTTTAAACTGTTTAATGTAGAGTGCTTCGAGGATTTTTAGTTTCTGCTTATTATTTTCTTGTTTGAGTATGTACGTGTTATCAACAAGCGTTTTTCTCAGAAGTGTGCGTTGATAACCGTGTTGTTCTAAATGACGGAATATATTTGAATTTTTTTTATTTTTTTTCATTTAGAACAACACGGTTATCAACGCACACTTCTGAGAAAAACGCTTGTTGATAACACGTACATACTCAAACAAGAAAATAATAAGCAGAAACTAAAAATCCTCGAAGCACTCTACATTAAACAGTTTAAACCTGGTTTGAATACAATCAATTTCGATATTTCCAACAACGTACTCAAATGTCTGTAATCAGACCAGGGACCACAACACCACTATTTTGTCACTGTCTTCGGCCATCCGCCACGGTAGGGATGGACTTATATTTTCAATTCAATTATCTTTATTGTTAATAGCTTAAATGTTCTATGTTTACTGTGTGTTATTATTTACTCTTTGATAATGGCTTATGTGAGCCGAAAGCTTAGACCTGATAAAAAATTCAACAAATACTGTGATTTTTTGTTGTCTTTTAACGACATCACCATCAAGTATATCAGACGGTATGAACGGATCCTACACAAAATTAAAAGACAAAACTTGTCTATATTATTCAATGAAACCTGCATTAATATATATATATATATATGTCGCAAAAACATCAGAAAAATGTTTGAAAATTTTTAGAGATTTTCTATAAACTTTCAAAATTTATTTTGGAAAGAAATTGCATAATCTAGGAAAGTCAAACAGTAAAATATTTGAAATTTTAAAATAATAACGCGAAAATATCACGATTTTAGGAAGCAAATATTTCTTCGTTATTACCGTGACATTTTATTGTCTAATTTTCGTAAACGCGAATTCACTTCCCAAGCTAAACAACTTGATATTTTGAAATTATTGCATAAAGAAGGAACTTGAACATCCACCGTGAAAGACGCATGAGAAAAGAATAAAGTGTTTGTTTTGAACTATCCTCTAACCGGTTTTGAAATAAATTCCAATCTTGCTGCATTTTTTCATATGTAATTAGGCGCTCCTCACTCGACTCCCCTCCCCAACCCCCTCCCCCCAAGACTTCGTAAAACAAATTTTTGGCTTTTACTTTTCGTTGAAAAACAGCCGTGCAACAAAATCATGACAGACAGACAGACAGCGACGTAGCGTTCATAGGGTGGATAGACGTGGGCAATGGAGGAAATTGTTTTAGTATTTCTCGTCGTCAGTGAAGAAGAGGTAGAAAGGCGTGTCGGTTTACGGAATGGCCAAATATAGTTGGCTGGTCTAAAACTCTATCCATCATTTGATGTGAAGCAGCAGAATCAACAGCAGCAGCGAGCGAAGAGAAAATGGAAATACAAAAGAGAAGACACTTTCTCACAAAAAAGTGAAAAGAAAGTTAATTAATGAATAGATAGACATACAGATAGATAGATAGATAGGGAGAGAGGGATATATATATATATATATATATATATATATATATAGAGAGAGAGAGAGAGAGAGGGGGGGGAAGAAGTAAGGTTATAAATTATTTGTCGACTGATATTCACTCACTCTCTCTTTTTGACACACACACACACACACACACACACACACACTACTAAATACATGAAAAACTCGTAGACATGGAGAAAGAAAAGAGCCCAAGAGAGGCTGAAAAACAAAAACAAAAAAAAAAAACAAAACAAAACAAAAAACAGGTAAAGCAAATAAAACAGAGACAACGGTGAAATAAATAGAGAAATGTTAAAAGATGGGGGGAGAGAGAGAGAGAGAGAGAGAGAGAGAGAGAGAGAGAGAGAGAGAGTGACAGAAGGATGTATCCTTTGTGCTCTCTGGTTTGTAAAGAATGTGTAACGGATAAAAACAGCCGGGTGGATATAGATCAGGTGTCGATATTCCAACCGGGGATATTTTAACTAACCTCAAGATGCAAATAAAATTGAACATCTATTTCTCATTGCATTTGCGAGTGTGTCTATTTATGAATTCTTTAAAATGAATTTCTTTTCTCCACATATATTAACACCAGTTCTCGTTCAATCACAAAAGTTACGCAGTCTCGAGCCCGGGAAGTACTTAGATGCGGAGAAATCATACAATACGAATTATGTCTTTTTTTTTTTATAACACACAAAGGGTTGATAAGCCGTAAAAAAAACAAAAACAAATTATTCATTTCGCCTGTAAACGAGTTAAAAGTTATGTTTGGGTTTAGATTTGCATATATGGATGTGAGTCTATGCGTTTGTTACAAATGAATGTGTGAATATATTGTTTCTCTTTACCGATATATCGTTATACATATCTATCTAGTGTTTTATTGTGATAATGTTTAGCGCCAAGCTTATTGTTTTTTTCATTGGTTTTACTGATAAAATGTAATTGGGCAAGCAGGTTTTTATAGTAAAGTAGTTGATATCGGGATGGAAATAGAGTTTGCAAACTAGCCTTAGCGAGTGTGAACATCATAACGGTGTCCTCACGAAACTTTGAAGTTGGCATGAACCTGCTCAGTTAAAGTGACAAAGTCTTTGCGCTTATATATATATATATATATATATATATATATATATATATATATATATATATGATGTTATTGTATATATGTGTAAAGTGTCTTGTTTTTAGGATGAATGTAAAATTTGTCTAAATGTTTGTTAGTCCTAAACCGTTAGCCATTTTCAAGGATTATTTTTGTTATACTCTTAAAATAAATATGGGATAACTGCTATTGTAGATGATATGCAAGTTGCAGAAAGTAGACATTTTTATAATTTCTAAAGACGGATTGTAAATTGTGACTGTGTTCATAAGGGTTGGCTTCACGTGGTTTTTAATAATAAAATCTTCAAAACTTTTAAACGCTTTTTGCAATGGATGTACGTATCATATTCACGCTCTCAGTGAGTATGTTTATACTGTTTAAAATAGCACTTATTTATTATTGTGGTATAACAAAAAATAATCTTTTAAAATGGCTAACAGTTTAATCTAAAGCGCTAAAAACCTACACACTTTTGGAAAATATATATGTACATACTGAAAAATACAAATGATTTGACAAAAAACAATATTTGTCAAAAACGGCTAAATTTATGAAAAAAAAAAAAAATAGGAAAAAGGAAAAAAGAAAAGAAAATGTAGAACAATATACGACATGACATACTTAGAAAACCAATTTAGCTGCTACCGCAGTTTCTACTAATGTGGTATCGTAAAATGTACTGTCTGACGATACCAAATTATTAGAAACCGCAATAACAGTAAGGTTGCTTTCTTTATGTCTTATATATATATATATATATATATTACTTGTGGTAATAAAATAAAACAGTGCTTGATGTAAAATAGCAGAGCTAAAATTGAAACAACACTGTTTCTGACCATTTGTTTCATGAGTTTCATGAACGTGGTGAGTGGAAAGTGTTTCTTTTTCAACTTCAGTTGGATCTTCAGATCAACATCTTTGTCTGATGATCGCACTGAGGAGTGAAACTGAGTCTCCCTGTGTTGATTCTTATGTCCACACTATCTATCTATAGGAAAAATGTCTTGGTTCGACCAAAAAGACTATTCCAAAATTTTTGGAATCATTTGGCTAGAGGAAGGAGTTTGGGCCGAGAGAGCAGTTCAGCCTCTCGTATTATTATTTCCCTTAAATGCAAATTTACTACATGCATATATAAGGAAAGTGACACACCAAGAGCACAACCATCCAGGAAAATAATAGAACAAAATAATTCGTCGATAACCGTTAAAGTATAATCGTATTTTGCATATTGAAGAAATCGGAATTTGTTTACTGAAGATTCGAAGCAGGTGCAAAAAAAAAACAAAACAAAACAAACAAACAAAAAAAAAAAAACAAAACAAAAAAAAAACGCGCTTTTTTTATCAAAACACGAGAGAACATTACTAATTCAAGCTTTTATCTCATGCTGAAAATATGTCGCTAATAAGTGACAAGCAAAGATATTTTAGCGCACCTTTCAGCAGTAATAACTGACACAGTTGTAAGTAATGATGCTTACCTTATTTTTATTTTCATATCCAGAGTACATTATGATATAATTGATTGTTTCTCATTTGCTTATGAGTCTTGTTCATAGTCTAGGCAGAGCGACGTCTTAATGCAAAATTATATAAAAACAAAGAGATAGGTCTTGGTAATGAAAGACTAAAAGGATATGTGAGCAGGAAAACACATTATGCTTCTGAATTTGCAATCAACAAAGCAGAAAACTTTTTTATGGTTGTGAGTACAAAAGATTACGTGTCAATTAGACGATCAAGTCGTATTTCCCAAGTTGCATAAATATCTACATGTAAAGAGTCTGACAAATCTTGAAGAGTCTGAGATTAAAAATAATCCATATTAGAATAATGATGAAGTTCATCCGTAAACTCTTAAAAGCCTGAAACCATTAGCAATACTCGCTTCCTGATGGTTTCTATGTCCGTCATGTTTATTTCTTGTTTATTTCTTTCTCTTTCTTTAGTCCTAAAATTCACATCTTATTCTACCTTTTTTATAACAGAATAAATATTCAACCCAGCTGAAAATGCCGTTTGAAGTATACATTCTATAAAAGCAAATGCTTTGTTTAAGATTTTCATTATTAGATAAAATTGATCAGACCAACAAAATCAACAATATTGTAATTTTATGGCGCACTAGTTTCAGTCTGGCTGGCACGAAAACTTCTATCCTAGAAACCTAACTGCTACATGGTTAATATGTTTTGATTGAACTTAAATTTAAAATTTGTAGGTACTGTGACGATATCCAACACAAGCGTGTACGCACTGACATGAGCTCGAATATACATTTAAGGTGATAGTTTTTTTTTCCAATAAATGTATTTCAGGTTAATCCAAAGAGTGTGTCTGGTCAGTCGGGACTAAAGTCTGGAGATGGCATTATTGAAATCTGTGGCGAAAATGTCAATGGCTGGAGTCATGAAGCAGCGAAGGCCGCCTTGGTTCGTGCTGGCAATGATGTTGTTTTTCTCGTCCAAAGGTAAAACATGCAATTATATTTTTCATTTTAATTGTATCGGTTTCGCTTGTTTAAGTTGTTTGGGTACATCAACAAGTCTCTTTTGCCAAGAACTTAAAAAATAATCTCGTTTTAATTTAATGCAAAAGTCATTCGTTTTGATTAATCGAATTTTAATATTTACAATGTGTTTATCATATTTTCTAACTTTTATTTAACTTATTATTACCAACTGTCTGCTTTAAAAACAGCATCAATTAAAATTCTATTCTTAAACTGTTTTTATTTCAAGGAAGGCTCTTTAAATTTTTCACTCTTTTCATGTAATTTGTGTAAAACATGTCAAATTTATCCAGGTTCCCTTTTTATTAACGCCTTAATGCCAACTGTTCCAAATAATGAAACAATGGGCATTAATAGATTATAATTAAGAATTTATCACTGATCTTCCTGATTTAATCAGTTACCAAGTAGGCATTTATGCAAATAACACCACCATTTACTAACGTCTCAATAACAAAATAAACCTGGCTGCTGCTCTTGAAAAGGACGTCCAATCTGTGACTGAATGGAATAGGAAAATGGCTTGTAAATATGAATGCCTCCACAAAAAAAAAAAAAAGAAAAGAGAAATAGAGAAACGTTTCCTACCTACCATCAGTATGGATGTGGATGACGATAGTTTTCTAGAGAGGAACACACTGCGCCTCCTTGGCCTCACTCAACTGGTCTCAAACGAAACAACTACATCGAATCCATAGCTACATCTGCTGCTAAGAAGTTTGGGTCAGTTTGCCGGGCCAGGAAGTTTTTCTCGTCAGAATCCATTTTGCACATTTATAAATATGCCATTCCTACGTGCATTGAATACTGTTACCATATCTGGTCGAGGGCATCTTGTAGCCCCGACAAAATCTAAAGGAGGTTCTGCAATGTAATTGATGCTGACATGGCAGCCTAGCTTCAGTCACTTTCTCACCGACGTGATATGACACCCCTCTGTCTTTTCTACAAGCATTTTCATGGCTTCTGCTCCGACGACTTTCTTTCCTGGTGCACAATCACATCTATTTACGCGTGCTACTAGATTAGAATCAAGGTCCCACACTTTTACCGTCGAAATAGTTAAATGCAACCTCCTCTTCTACAGTAACAGTTTTTTCTCTCGCACTTCTCGTTTATAAAACTTCCTTCCGTTTGCTTACTTCCCTAACAGCTACAATCTCCTTTAATTTTAAATGCAACATCAATTGCCATCTTCTATCTTACTGATTTCTATCTTTCTCTTATTCTTTCTCCGACACCCTCTGTATCGTGTTCTTTTTTTCTCACTTTAACCCCCTGCTCGCCAATGACCTTGCTTATGATTATAAAAGGAAAAAAATAATACCATTAATTGGTAAATTCATGCATTTTAATCAAAATGATATTGGGTTGTCCGGAAAGTTCATGGCGATTTTTAGTCGTTTATTTTCCAGCACGTTAGAAAACGTCACATTTATCGACAGATCTAATACGCTTACATTTTGGATTAGAACACACTTCAAACAATCTCTGAAGAAATAAAGTTTAAAATTACTTAATTCGTGTCAGTTTTGCAGCCCTATGTGCATTTTAGACGCTTGATGCTTTTTTATTACCATAAAGGCAAAAATGCCTCGCAAGCAACAAAAAAGATATGTGCTGTGTACGGTAAAGGTTCTTTAGCAGACAGAACTCTACGGAAGTGGTTCGCTAAATTTAGAGTTGGTGATTGTAGCTTTATTGATGAAGAATGTCCACCAATGACAACCAAATCAAGACAATAAACAGCAAATCACAGATAAAAATGTGATCCAAATTATTCCCAATGTAAATGCACCCATTTTGAAGAAATTGTGACGGTTGATTATAAAAATATTAATCGGAAAAGATCTTGGGATGAGCGACATAAGCCAACTTTAGCCATCTCAAAAAAGGCCTTCATCCTAAGAAAGTCATACTGAATCTAGTGAAATTGGAAAGGATCCCTATACTATGAGCTTCTTCCAAGTAACCTGTCGATTGATTCTGAAAAATACTACCTGCAACTGGACGAATTAAAGGTAGTAATTAAAGAAAAAATACCCAGAATTGGTGAACAGGAAAAGGTGTTGATTGTCCATAAGGATGATACCAAATCTCAGGTTTCTTTGGTGACTCGGTAAAAATTGCTACAGCTTGTCTCGCCATATTCACCAAACATTGCTCCTTCGTATTTTCATTTATTCAGGTCCTTGCAAAATCCCAATGGTAAAAATTAAAATGCTTTCGATGACAAAATTTTAAAAAAAATAAAAAAAACTAAAAAAAACAAACAAAAAAACAAAAACAAAAAAAAAACACCTTAATGAGTTCTTTGTCGATAAACCACCGAAATTCTGGGAAGACGAAATCTTTAATTTGAGGTAAAAATAGGGAAAGATTGTGCAACAAGATGGTTCTTATTTCGTAGAATAAATATTTAATGACATAATTTTGTTTCTAATTTTCACCGAATGTTTTAGAGGTAGAACAGAAAAAAATGAATCCGTTTTAATTTAAAATCTATGATAAGCAAATATTCTTAGTTGTTTATAATAATTCATTTTATTGTACCTCATTTGCATTTCAAAAAATTGTACAGCTCTAATATTATTTATGTCTATCTACTACAAAAAAATTGCTTCTAATATGGTTTTTGTTTTTCTGAAGATAGTGAAACACTTTTATATTGAGAAGAACTGATGAACGTGCCAATCGTTATATTTGAAACCTGATATTAATCGAGATTCGAAACAAAAAGTATTTTATAATGGGAAACCTATTCCTACACAGCATACTTGCTTTTTCTGCCTATATCAGCATTCCAGGTCAAAAACAATTGGGTGGAAAGTACTTAGTTTAGAAACATGCATAAATTAGACTGGGTGCATAAAAGTATTGTTTATATTTGATTCTTTTAATATACACTAGTAGTCAACAAAACGAGATTGAATATTACTCTGACTATTAGAGGCGCCCAAATATTTTAAATTCTACTTTCTTCTTTACAAACTTACAGAAAGTTCAAGAAGATTGTATTGCCTCAATATTCAAGTGGAGCGCTAAAAATTTCTTGTTCCAGTCAAGAAAAAATCACCCACAAAAAGAAAAAGAATCTGATAACAATTCCAGAGAGCCTTGTAAGACCGGACATTTATGGAAGAATTGAAAACATCTAGACAACAACTTTGTTAATATAGTGTGTGTACGGCAGTATTAAAGAAACTTGTTGCCATCCTTAATAAAAGTCACCAAACGTGAAAATGAAATAATGAGCCGATCACATGATTTCTTATGAGCAGTCATTCAATACAAATACGAAAAATGACAAGAACTGATAACAGAACAACAATAACAACAACAACAACAACAACAAAATTAATTTAAGTAAAACATATCTAAAATATGACTGTCCTTTTTTTTTTCAAGAATGTACCCTGCAGTTGTTCTGATTCTTAACTTTGATTTTGTTTTTATTTCATTTTATTCATTCTGGGCAGAGGTGCAGTGAAACCGAAAGCGGCAAAACCGAAACCAGTTCAAGCGGCAGAACCCCGATCAGAATTGTGTGAGGATAGTATCAACCCAGGAATGAACAAAGGATCAAAATTCAGACAAGTGACCCCTAAAACATATCAAGTGATGAAAGAGGAGGAACAAGCTTCTTCTGGTAAGTTTATTAAATTTGCCACCATAGAATTGTAACATTAGGTATTTCAGAAAACTTGCATGCCAATAACTAAAGATTATATAGCTGATTCGCCTCCAATATGTATAAAGCTTCTTCTTTTTTTTTTTTTAAATAAAAATGATCACAAAAGACAACATGCTAGACATAGGAACACATAGCCATAACTGTAGTACACCACGATGTTGTATCATGGTTAGCAAGCTTGTCTCGCTACATAAGTTAAGAGTCAATATATATATATATATATATATATATATATATATATATATATATATACTCGAGCCACAAGATTAGCAACTCGGTCACACTCTTTTACTGTGAAATCAATAAATTGTAAACCCAAATTCTACTCCAGCAGCTTCTTTTCTCGCACTTCCCGCCCGTGGAATTCCCTTCCATTTATTTGCTTTCCCGACAGCTCCAAGAATTAAAATGCAAAGTCAATAGTCATCTCCTATCTCACTAACCTGCATCCTCTCTCTCATGCTACTTTCTCCGTCCACTCCACTCTCATCAGTATTCGCATCCTTCTCTTACCCACTTTCTGACACCCCCTATAAACTGTCACTCTTTCTCATAACTTTCATTCTATGTAACCCTCTGCAAAACAGTGGCAGTTAAATACTTTGCTTGGGGCGATTATGATTATATAAAAAAATACAGATATACGGTCGCTGATCTATTAAGAGATTCGTACAAAGCAGTTTCACTCAGTATAATTAATTATTTGTAAAATATCTAACATTTCCATTTGTTTGCCTGTTTTTTCACTACTTCTTAATACGGACTTTAAAGTGAAGAATATTCTTTTCATGTAACTATCTTGGTAGAGTTGTAACAATTCGTAAAAAGATGTTAGACTTAACAATTGTCATGGAACCTGCCTAAAATCTAAAAGAATTCCTTCATTTTCGTTTTTCTTTTACTTTTGAAAGCTAATTCAAAAGTGGAGTTTTGTGAGTTGCATCTTCTACAACTTCCAGTCATTGTATGCATGTTTGTTGTTTATGTACGCTTTTTAAAATGATCCCGTGGTTGTGCAGAAAGAACGTTAGTGTTTCAACCATAAGACTCAGGTTCGAAACCATACCACGGGTATATCCAAGCCTTGTGATTAAAATTGGCTAGACAAAATCTTCAAATGAGCGTACTAACCTTATTCAAACTGGTTATCACGCCAGATAATGAGCTCTCTCTTAGAAACTGTAACGAAAGTCAGCTCATCATAACTTCATTAGAAGCCGCAGGTTGGCTCTGTAATTGTTTAATAAACTCAAATATGCCAAAGCAAATGTCTGCAACAGGGATTAGCCAGCCACCCTCTAGGACCTGCATATTCGGAAACAAGAAGGTAGTTATTACATCATTAGAATTTATCAAATAAATGGAAAAAAATTTACTTTTGTATTCAAGTTTATAAATAATAATCATATATCCTCAAACTTTTCAGTGAAAACTAAGTTATACCTTTAAGATTTAAGGGTTTATACCCGTACTTCTTCAATAATGCTTCCTTTTCTGACCGGTGTAATGTGTAAGGAATCTCCTTTCGAATCGGATCATTTTGACATTCGCTCAGTCAAAAATAAAAATTAACACTTTCTCTTTTAGTGCACTGTTGCTCTTAAAAACAAACTTATTTGAAATTTTCTTTTAAATGTAATGCGTATTTAAAATGGGTAATACTCAATCCTTTTGATATGTTGATTGCTCATAAGTTAGTCTGAAAATAATAGATAAATCTTTCTATATTATTTGCATTGCTTCATTTTAAAAAAAAACTCACATTGAATATAAAACTTAAACGCACAGTAAAAGAAAACCGAAAATACAAAATCAAATTGAAAATGAGATTTTAGCTTCTTACTTTTAAAAGCTTTAGTAACAATTAGATAATGAATTTCATGTTGTAATTTTCTTTTTGTCATTCCTTCATTTAGTCTGATTCCCAAGTGATCTTCGACATCAAATGTCATTTGGCTGCCGATATCTAGACTTTTAAATGTTACTAACCTTGTAGTTATAGTTGAATGAAAACGTTTCGAGTCTTACTGATGCTCAAGCCTCGACAGAGTGGAAAAGTAACATATCAACTGTGAGCGAAATGCTCTTTTTTTTTTTTTTTAACTCAAGTGGTTAATTTGACTTTGTCGCCTATAGTGTCAAATAAACACAACGGCTGTGTGAATGAATGTTCGGTTATAAAAGGTGTTCATTTTTAAGGGTCTGAAAGTATTTCAATAAAACTGTGGATTTAACCGAAAACTAATAAAATTTTAAAGAGAAAAGTTATTCTAAATATGGGATAACAACTTAGTTACGGTTTTCCTTTTGTTTCTGAACTTTTCTAATTGTATCTTTCATCTCAATTCTAAAATAATTGCATTTTATTTTTACTTTTAGGCGCACGTCCGGCTTCCATATTTGACCGCAAAAAACAGAATCGTTCGGAGTACTTGAAAGAAGACAAGAAAACCATTCAAAAAGCATTTGGCCAATCATAGAAACTTCTGTCCTTTAACCAAGCTTGATGAATCTAATTAATCCATGCTATGTTCTTGTGTTTCCTACATGGGTTTTTTGAACGTTAAATAACCGAAAAATTCTTTAATAAAAATGGCTTTAATTTTTATTTTTAAAATGTGAAAAAGTACGTTGACAAATGTAAATACTAGACATGTTTTAATATCATGGCAGCGTCTACACATGTTTGAAGGATATATATATATATATATATATATATATATATATATATATATATATATATATATATCCTGTGAAAAATACAAATGGAAAAACTATTCTTAGCCGACGCGTTTCGTCCCCTGAGGGACTTTAGCAAGCAATATAAGAATTATTTTGTTGCGTGTGTTTATATGCAAAAGAATGGATGTCATTGATTAATCAAGGGTTTAAAATTTGAGAACGTTCATGAATGTTTATCAGATAAGAGGTCACAATGTGTCATAATTCAAAGTCTGGCAAAAAGTAAGCGGGTAATATATATATATATCTTTATATATATATCTGTAATATATATATATCTATATATATATATATATATATATATATATATATATATATATATATATATATATCTTTATATATATCTATATATAATATATATATATTTATATATATATATATATATCTTTAATATATAAAATGAATATCGTTTAAATTCTGATTAGATTGCTATGGTATGTGATGGATGTATGTGTTATACATCTTCAAAAACACTTGCTACAAAATAAATCCTACATTGCCTTGATGAAGCTCTTTAGAGGACGAAAAAATGGTTTTTTCCTTTTGTCTTTTTATTCATTTTGCTCATTTACAGATATAGGCTTAAAATAATTTACACACACGCGCACACACACACACACACACACACACACACACACACACACATATACATATATATAATTATTGTTATTTAGTTTAGTTTTTGGGTCATAATTAAATTAGGCTAGTACACAGTGGTATTAAAAGTGTTCAATGCATACATATTGTAGAGATATTGGATATTTTTCCTTAAAAATAAATAGTTATATCCGCAACATAGGCTTCAACCTTTCGGTATTACCAGTCGATTTATAATAACTGATCGCCTGAAAATATCGAAATGTTGAAACCTAGTTTGCAGAAACAACTCGTTTTCAAATGAAATATATATATGTATAGATTAACGTCACTTTCTCCTTTTATAATTCATAATGGTTTATTTTCTATCGTTATTTGCCAATTTTCTTTGATACCCGAACCAAACAACCAAATACCCGGCGTGCAGTGATTTTTTTTCAAATTTGAGCTTATATTCCGTTGGCAGCTTGATACTTGCAGTGTTACAAGTGTCGAAGTGCGATGTTTTTTCTTTATTCCAGAATTTAATTGTATCAATCCCTTTTTTGCGACCCGTCCATCCAGATCCACAGAAAACCATTTAGGATTTGCCTGATCGAAACCAGCGACCTTCTACTCTTTTGATTTTTCCTCGCATCAAAAACAATCGCCAGTGCGCTTCAGTTTTTTAAGCCTTTGTTTCTTTAATTATTTATTGATTTTACATCTGCTCAGGTCACGTGCAATTCGGACTTAAATCTTCCGATGTGTTTCATTTGCAAAACAAAGAAGAAAACAAAAAGCAAACATTTGAGTCAGTTGTTGTAAAAAATACTTTTGAGCTATAAATTTATTTATAAGTAATTAATCTTTAAATTAAAAAAATGCCGAGTTAAATGTTTTTGCATGCTTGAAATCATTTTTATTCAAACAAGCCAGGTAGAATTATACAAAATATGTCTTCTCAAAGACTATCATTTGTATTCTTCTTACGATTAAAGACGGCATTCCTGTTATGAATCTGCTTGGAGGATACGTTTTTTCTTTTAGAATAGAACAATTACATTTGTATTTATTTATGAAATGATAAATTTTCAATGATATTGGAATTATTTTGAACTAGTGTTCTCATTGTGGTTGATATAGATGTTAAAATAGATACAATGTTTCGACCAAGATTTGTTGATATGGTTTATCTTGTTGATTATTGTAAAATAATTTGTGAAATCAGTTATTCTTCTTCTTGGATTTGATTCGTCTCTACCAGATCCAAGGAGAGAACATATGACCACTAAATGATACTACCACATGTATAGCCAACTACTATATCCACTACGCCATCGTCTCGAAGGTGTATTTTTGGAGCCTTTTATATTCTGTGTCAGATGGTTTTTAACCACTGGATTATATTATCGGGTTCGTGCCACTTGTCATAACTTGTATTAATTTCTGAGATTAGTAATTTTCAATAATCCTGGAATTATTTTGAACCATTTCGAACTATTGTTCTCATTTTGGTTGATATAGAGGTTATAATAAACAGATTACCAGAGGGTACTTGGTCGAAACGTTGTGTCTATTATAACATCTATATCAACGAAGATAAGAACAATAGTTCAAAATAATTTCAAGATTATTAGAACAATTACAATTTAGCCTTTCTGCTAAACAACTGATGTGAATAATAATAATAATAATAATAATAATAATAATTGTCATGAAATAAACATCAAAAGAGGCATATTTCAAGGTGATTCTTTGTCTCCCTTACTATTCTGCATATCATTAATAGCACTAACCAGTCAACTTAATAAGACAGAATGTGGTTATAAAATAGGCCAAAAGAAAATAAACCATCTATTTTACATGGATGACTTAAAGTTATATGCTAAGAATGATAATGAGCTGGAAGGTCGTCTGCAAACTGTAAAATGCATCAGCGAAGACATTGGAATGAAATTCAATTTGAATAAATGTGCTAAAGCTACAGTTTTACGTGGATCAATACAAGAAACATCCTCAATTAGCTTAGACCCTGCTGTAACAATAAAAGAATTGAAACCAGAAGAAGCTTATAAATACCTAGGTGTAAATGAGAGTGAAAACATTGACCATAAAAAAATGAAAGAAATAGTGCGTAAAGAGTACTATAGAAGGCTACGAATGATATTAAAAACTGAATTGAATTCTCAGAACAGAGTTATGGCCATTAATAGCGTTGCAATCCCAGTTGTCCAATATAGCTTCAACATCTTAAACTGAACTCCAAACGACATCAGGCGAATGGATTCTAAAACAAGAAAGCTTCTTTCTAAGCATAAGATGCATCATCCAAAGGCTGATGTAGACCGTCTATACATACCCCGTAAAAAAGGTGGAAGAGGTCTTATTCAACTGGAATTGTCATACAAGACAACAACTATTGGCTTACTAACATACATAGAAACAACAAAGGATTGGATGATACAATTAGTAAGGGAACATGAAGAAAGAAAGAAAAATATTCAACAATAAAAGAAGGCAGTAACTACAAACAAGATGTACAGTTAGTAGATTCTGTAGAAAAGCAAAACAGAAGCCAAGAACCAACTATTGCGGCAAAAAATATGAAAATGAAAGCCAAAGATAAAGCTCTTGAACAGATGAAACAGCGCTGGCAAGACAAACCTCTGCATGGCCAATATCCAGAACGTGCCAATAAATCCAATGTTGACAAAGTTAATATTCATCGATGGTTACGTGCATCTGGATTAAAGTCTGAAACTGAAGGATTTATTCTTGCAGCTCAAGACCAAAGTCTTTTCACTAGAAACTTTCAGGCAAATATTATGCATAATAATATGGATCCAAAATGCAGGTTTTGTGATAAACACCAAGAAACAATAGACCACCTAATCTCAGGCTATTCTGTGCTTGCCCCAAGTGAATATAAAAATCGCCACGATAGAGTTGGGCAATATTTACATTGGACAATTGCAAACATTATGGAAAATCTGTAAACAAACACTGGTATGAACATCACCCAGCACCGGTTACAGAAATAGAAGATGTAACCATTCTATGGGATTACACCATCTACACAGACAGAAAAATTGAAGCAAACAGGCCAGACATTATTGTTAAAAACCAGAAGGAGAAAACTTGTCTATTAATTGATATGGCTTGTCCAGCGGATTGTAACATAGCAATCAAGGAATTTGAAAAACTGTCAAAATATAAAGACCTGGAAATTGAAATAGAAAAAATGTGGAAATTGAAAACAAGAGTTGTGCCAGTGATAGTAGGTGCACTTGGAATGATAAAAAATGGAACAAAACAACACATTGAAAGAATCCCTGGAAACCCCAGCTTAAGCGATATACAAAAAATTGTCTTATTAAGTACAGCCCACACACTAAGGAAAACTTTATCTATGTAATGCTGGGGATGATAGGGAAGATAGAAAAACATGAAATGGAGTCATAACAACACGCCACTACCTGCCTTAGGTCTCCCCGCAGACTTGGTTGGTAGTGAGACCAAAGCAGAAATCGAAATATGATGAAAAATGACATAATAATAATAATAATAATAATAATAATAATAATAATAATAATAATTAGGATAGCAGTCAGTCAGTTAATTGCCATATGCCATCCACGATTTGGCGATCATATCTCTTTCGATCCATGATTAACTAAGCAGAAGATTTTCCCGCAGTAGTTTGCCATTACTTTCTGCAGTAAAATGTTTTCCAACCAAGGCTATAGAATCCAATCTGTCCTGCTATTTAACCCATAACTGGAGGAAGAAAGATAAATACCTTTCCCAAGAGTATTTGTGCATAAGTAAATGCAACGAATTCAACTGGAATTCGAACTCGGCTCTCCAATTTCTCATTCCGAGCTGATACGACAATGCACATCCTTCGGGAACTACAAAATATATATGTGTAAAGAACCACAAAAATCCAAGAGAGTGAGAAGTTTTTGGAAATTGTCATTAATGATAGATGAAACAATAGTAATGGAAATATCAATGACACTTTTTAGTTTTACTTCTTTTGAACATGTATTTTCACGCATAAATATCTGCATTTTTTCTCAGATACTAAAATCAAGTCAAGAATGGTGCCAGTAACATTAACCTCAGCAACTGAACACATCTTCATTTGCATTTTCTCAGAAAAGAAAACCTTGAAAACGTTCCAAAAACAAACCAGGAGAAAAATAGAGTCAAAAAAGGAAGCTAGCAGAGAACAAGGTGAACTAGTTCACGTTAAACCGATGGCCTCGCCATTGTTTGAAGTAGAACATTCACTTATTTCCGGAAATGATCAAGCTACAAAAAAAAAAAAAAAAAAAAAAAAAAAGAAAGAAAAAAGAATTAAAAAAGGAAAGAAAAGAAATGTGTTAATGATAAACATACTATCAAGCTTAGAGGGAATTATATTAAAAGGATACTCGTTTTAGATGTCGAATTGTGATAATTTCTCAGGAATTTTTATGTACCTACTAAACACCAATAAGTGGAAGCGTTGGAAAGTTATTCATGCTTTGAAATTGTACCTTCGTTAGAACTAATAATTGTTTTGAGGGAAATAAATCAGATGACCAAAAATTCATACATAAGTTATATTTACCCGGCCTCTTCCCACTATAGAAGGATATTATACAAGAGGCTTTTACATGGGGAGTCCATACACATACGTATGCATATAGGCCAAGGACGAAAATTGGCGAATCCTCGCGACCACTGTCACACTGTCAGGGTTGGAACGCCCGGTACTGGGCGTCTTCTCACATCTAAAATGAGGATAACACTTTCTTCCACTTCCGGCCAAAAAGCAAATTGCTAAATGCTATTAGAGTTTCAGCCCATGTTTCTCACTGGTCAATTTATACGAAAAAATAATTTTCCGTAAACTCTTAATAATAACATAAACGTTTTGACGATAAAACTTTGTTTTGTTAAGTTTTTGGCCTTTTAACAACATGCTATGCTGTTTTTTCAGCGAATGAGTGGATGTACCTATACAATTGTAATAAATTTGAAGCAAACCGTCTGGCTTTCATAACAAATACACTTCTCTCAAAAGAACGTGTATTAAAAACAATCGAGATAATTATACATTTATACAAAGATAATATTTTTAAAATAATAAAATAAAACGTTTTTTATTTGTTCCTTATTTTATTCTGTCCATATTTGATTTTAATTCAAATAGTAGATTCTTCTTTACATAGAAACATTAAGTGATTGATGTTCCAAACTACTTCAAATAAAAGGTTAGGAAGGATCACATCCTTGCATTGATTTACTTATATACAATATTCTTGGTAATAGATCTTCTTCGTTTGTTGGTTTCCGATAAATCTGACATTTGCAGGCTCTTTAGAATTAAATGCAATGTAAAGTGCCCTGTATCTGAAGACAGATTCAGGAAAAATATATTTCTCTTGTAATGATATTAAGAGTAGAAACAGGAAGTTGGTTTCTTCATAGCTTAAACATAATAACATATTTTGGTCTTTGTGCAATAGGCTCCACGCATAACTTCGGTTGAGGCTGATTAAATGCAATCCTAAATATATATATATATATATATATATATATATATATATATATTGACAAACCAGAAAATAGAAAATATATTCAAAGTTGATTCAGTTCTTGATCGCCAAAATGCTAAAATACACGTGATTTTGTCGTTTCTCTTCGGGGCGGTGTGTGTGTGGGTGAGGGATCCGTCCTCCGGACGCCAGTATTGTCTTACTCTCTCACATTGTTTTTCTCCTCAGACAACAAAAGATAAAGGAATAAAAACTTACTATCGTCAGTCTAGACATACAAAAACCAGACAACATACATATCATTCTATCACGCTCTCCTTTACCTGGTCTTATCTTCTTCCTCATAAGTGTCCGGCAACAAAAGAAAAAAAAATTAACAAAGTCTTAAAAATATGAACATTTACTTCTATCGTGCGCGCATTAAACATTTCAAATGGACTTTTCTTCAAAAACGTTTTCTCTTAAATTCAACAATAAAAAATAACTTTTCACACTTAAATACAATTCCCATAAATAACAATATTGATGTTATATTTTGACTAGTAAATCTAATTTTTATTATTATATCTCCACGCCCCAACAAAAAACAAACAATGCAGTGATATTTAGAGAAGAAATTGGAAGTTACATCCTGTATAGCTTAAAACATAAAAACATATTTTGGGCTTTGTGCAATAGGCTCCACGTGCTCTTAGTGTTACAATACTCTAACGTATGTCCTTGCGACTTGTTGTGCATAGTTACGAGTTCATATCATTTACATAAGCAACAATTTGAAACAAGGACAAATGCAAAATACATGTCAAGGTTCGTGTATCAATAATGATACGCGAACCTTGACGTGTTCGCATCGGACTGAGATGTGTACGTTAGCATTGATAAATCCATTATTTATCTGTGGTAATGAAAACCTAATGCCAGCTCATTTTTAACGAAGTTAGCTGCTTTTAACATTTTTTAGAATGCATCTTCTTAGACAACAACAAAGTCTTATGCAGTTCTCAATAAGAAGATCTATGTAAAAGTTTCCTTTAGATTTTTAGGAAGAATGCCAGTTATTTGTTAAAACGCAAAGAGTTATTTATTATACAGAATTCTAAAGATTATTTTAAAGAGTAAAAGGCTCAACTCTCTCTCTCTCTCTCTCTCTCTCTCTCTCTCTCGCACACATACACCGATGCAAGCATATGCAATATTATTTCGCTATTTCTGTGAACGCACCAAAAAGATAATTCAATATCTGAGTGTGTGCCAGAGAGAGTTATAGAGAGAGAAAAACAGAGAGAGAGAGAGAGAAAGAGAAAGAGATAGATAGATAGATAGATAGATAGATAGATAGATCGATAGATAGAAATTGTTTCAGAAGCATTATTATTAATGTTAAAATAACTATAGTTTCCAGTTTTGATACAATTCGTAAATCACAAGCAAATTTATGTGATCCAAGGGCAATAACCATATAGCAACTATTTAAGGGAGGTAACTTGTACTAACTCTATAAATTCAGAATAATATATTTTCATTTTAATGTTTATATTAAATAAGTAAATTAATTAATTAATGATAAAATAATTTTTGCATTCAGTCATAAATGTTAAAAAATATATGAGTCGAAATTACCTTAAATTACAATGTCAACAGTTTAAAAGGAAAAACAATTATCTTATAAATTTATTCATCAGCAAATTTATCTTTTTAATTCTGTTTTTGAGTGTTTAAGCTCTTTATAAAAAAAAAGTTTGAAGTCTATAGTTATAAATGCACAAAACGGGTACGATATATTTTTTGATTTTGGTGGGATATCGTTTATTTGGGGAGCTCGTTGTTCTTTTGTTTTATTTGGTATAATAACATTTCATCTTAACAATGATAGTTTTGATTCCAGTAATTACAAATAATGAATTTAGGTATTTGAGGAGACACTGTCTGATTTTCTAAACGCAGCTTAGATGTGGCACAAAGCCAAAGGTATTACAGTCCATATTTTCTCTATTAACAAGAAGTTGCATCTGTACATTATTTTTCTTTTTTCTTCATCTTTCATTATTCATGGTGTCTCTTGCTATATTATTCTTATTTAACATTTGAAAAAAGCATACACTCCTGATCAAAAATTTAAGACCACTTAAAAATCTTTAAAAAGAAAATTTTTTCATGAATAGATTTTAAACTCCTCCCACTTAAGGTTACCAATACTACAATCTAAAAGGTTATGGGAACAAAAAGCTACATTCCAAACATTTTATTTAGAAATTTACATTTTTATAAAATGAGGCGATTTACACATGAACAAAATTATAAGACCAGGAGTATAAATTGTTAGATCTATGGCAATTCCAATGTTTTTAGTTCAGTTAGGGATTAGCAATCACTGCGTAAAGGTGTTGCCATGCCTAAAGCAAGCAAACTTACCATAGTTGAGCGTTCTCGAATTCTAGAATTCCATAAGCAAGGTTTGTCACAGCGGGTGATCGCAGCTAAGGTAAATCGCAGTAAATCTGTGATTTGCAACTTTCTAAAGAACAGTGAGAATTATGAAAAAGCAAAATCCTCTGGTAGGCCCCCCAAAATTTCTCCTGCATTGAGTAGGAGAATAAGACGGGTTGTTATGAAAGATGGGGGACTTTCTTCTAGTCAAATTAAGGCAATCACAGATGCTGATTGCAGTCCCGTAACCATCAGACGACACTTAAGACAAAAAGGCATGGTAAATAAAAAGCGTAAACAAATTCCTCGGCTGCTTCCACGTCACAAGTTGGACCGCTTAAAGTTTGGTCGTGAATACCAAACATGAGACTTTGAGAAGTGGAAGAAAGTCCTGTTTTCTGATGAGAAAAAATTAAATCTTGATGGTCCTGATGGCTTCCAACGATAAAAACATGCCTCCTGAAATTTTCTCCGCACGTCATAGTGGTGGAGGGTCCCTAATGGCATGGGGTGCCTTTTCTTACAGAGGGACGATGGAGCTCCAGGTGATGCAGGGTCGTCAGAGAACGGCTGGTTGTGTTAACATGCTACAAAAAGTATCTTTGATGACGGAGGGCCATCGTTTGTGTGGGGATGGATGATTATTCCAACAGGATAATGCTGCAATCCATGCTGCAAGACGGACCTTGACCTTTCTACAAGAAAATGGGGTCCATCTCTTGGGACATCCTACATGCTCACCGGACTTGAACCCAATTGAAAATGTTTGGGGATGGATGACAAGAGATGTTTATCGAAATGGCAAACAATATTCAACAAAAAATGAACTTTGTGAAGCCATCTTCAGAAGCTGGAGCAACATCCCCGCACCTTAATGGAAACGCTTATTTCTAGCATGCCCGACAGAATTTTTGAAGTCATCAAAAGCAGTGGAGGAAGACTTCATTATTAAATTTGGTTGTTAAATATTTTCATATACTTTTTGTACAATTTCGTAGAATTTTTGTCTCTGGTCTTAGAATTTTGATCATGTGTAAATCGCCTCATTTTATAAAAATGTAAATTTCTAAATAAAATGTTTGGAATGTAGCTTTTTGTTTCCATAACCTTTTAGATTGTAGTATTGGTAACCTTAAGTAGGAGGAGTTTAAAATCTATACATAAAAAAAAAATTCTTTTTAAAGATTTTTAAGTGGTCTTAAATTTTTGATCAGGAGTGTATCAACCATATTTGTAGTCATTTAATATAACTAATTTCAGTTAAATCAGATACTTCAATTAAATATCCAACCACCATAATGTAACTTCCCCGTTCCTTTTCAATAAACACTACTCTAGTAATGTTTTTGATGAACATTACTCTATACTATAACTGAAACGTTGGGGGTTAACCAACATGGTTTAGTTGTACGCTGTGATCATAAATGAGAGAAGGCTAAGTTTTATTAAATATACCATGACCTTCATTTTTGTTGTTGACTTCATTAGTTTACATATTCTTGTTATATGTCAATGTCCATCATTTTATGTGGACTTCGGTTTTGAGGTTATAAAGAGTTTCGCGTGAATATATCATATTTGGTTTTATGGGCGTGTCCGCTGTAACGTATTAGCAAGATCTTGTGGGCATGTATTGTGCTATAATTTGTTCCGGTATTTGAGTGTGGGAATTGTTTCTTGAATTAATTTTTAGTTTTTAGTATATCTTTTTTCGTGTGAATATTATTTAAACACGTCTTCCTTTGCCTGGTTAGCATTTAATTGAATCTCCGACAGCAATGTCAAGAAGCTCCACACACACGCACGTGTGTGGGGGCTATGTGCCACTTAAGAGCGAGGCAAAAAAGAAAGAGAAGAAGAGATTATGTTTTTTATATTTTCTTAACGCCTACGCTTTGCCACCTTGATTTTGGTAGAAGCATTAGTGATTAGTTGGCTTTCGCATAACGCCAGTTGACCACATAAGCAATGCCCGGGTTATAGAAAAGAAGGAAAGGCTATATGTGTAGCGAGAAAGTCTATATCCGGCGCTATATTTTCAGCGACTTTCAAGTTAGTTACCATGAAAGCAGTTAACAATTAAATTGTGTGATGATTTTCGTAGACTGGGTCAAATAACCAAGCTAATGATGCGAATCCTGATGACCAGAACGCGAAGCAGAACTAGGCAAGAAATAGGACAAGAACAGAGTGGATTTGCCAGAAACGCTGGAACAAAAAATTCTATAATTATGAACAGAATTATATCTGTGAGAGCGATAAGAATTGTAGAAAGATGTGCACCTGTGTTTTAGAGATTACGTAAAAACATTTGATAAACCCAAGAATCTATTTGAACTGCTAGAGAAACTCGGTCTATTTGGAAAAGATGTTAGAATAATCCAGAAATTATACTGAGAGCAAACATACGGATAGAAACTGCATACGGATAGAAACTGAATTGAGTAGCTACACAAAAAATAGAAAAGGGCGTAAGATGCGTCTTCTCTCCATTAAAAATTAAAGGCGAAGTTATCCTGAGGGAACGAGATTATTTATTATCGGTATGCGCAATCTTAACATAATAAGATACGAAGATGGCACTGTGTTGGAAAGGAAATTACAAGAACTCCTAGATAAGGTGGTAAGGGAAAGCGAGGAAAAAGGACCATCACCTGCAAGACAATGAAGTATGGTCACCAGCAAGAGAAAAAGACGAGAAGCGAGTTACGAATTGAAAATATGACTTCGGGACCTCGTATATAGGGTAGTAGGAGAAAGCGAGAAAAAAAAGACTAACCATCACCTGCAAGAAGACATTATGATCATCAGTAAGAGAAAAAGCAGGAGATGTGCGTTACGATTTGAAGATATAAATAACAACCAGGAACAGAAGTTAAAATATCTGGGAAACGTTTTAATAGAGGTTAGTAAACGTGACACCGAAATCCGAATACACATTAGATCAAAAGTTAAGCAAAGTACTAAAAAAGTACTAAAAAAAATAGTGAGAAACAAAGAAAAGAGTGCTGCATTGCGATGTGATAACCAGTAAATGCTGGACAATCTATGGGTTAAATAAAAAATCTTCTGTCTAGTCAGTAATGGATCGAACGAGCCATCACCGTCCAAGCGTGTATCACGTATGGCAATTAACTAACTGATCCTATTCCGTACACACAAGATTTTACAGTACAATTAAGAGGAAAATCAATTTTTATTAAACTTGATCTCATATGTATTTATTATCAAATTTCTTCAGAATCATCAGATATTCAAAACCAATGATCATTGTACACTTTGGCTCATTTGAATTTTTGAATCTGCATTTTTGTTTTAATGATTTACGTCTTCCATGCATTTAAAGTTAAGCTTTTATCGCCAATTCTTAACCAGAATAGCACCCGAAGAACAGTTTTTTTTTAGCGTTTCCCAAAACGTTATAAATCCAGTAAAATGTCAATTCGAATTAAGCGAAGTAAATTTTCTTTCTCACAAAATTGTTCAACTCAGGATTTATTCATTAGTAGACAAAACTGAAGCTATTCTTATATTTTCTCTGCTCAAAATGATGAAAAATCTTCTCCAATTCCTAGTTATGTTAAATTTATATCTAAATTTCTCCCTCTCCGCCATGTGTTAAAACAGACATGTTGAACAAGAACAGCTGCGTAATTCAATTATCGAAAAGACACTGCCTTAATTAGATTTTATAAAAGTTAAAGAAGATTTACTTGATGCTCTTAATCTATTGTATCCCTATTCAAATTCTAATGATTACCAAAGTGAATGATTCTTCCATGTTTGCAGCAGAAGCAGCGGCAAACTTTGCCTTTGTACTGCCTGGAGCAATTGTAGAATTTCAAATTGGATATCATCTACAAAATATAATGATAAAATTACAACAACGGACATTTATTTTACTTTGATTGCAGACAAAGAAAAGAGTAGAAAAGGAAAAGTGACGATTCTAAAAGTTAATTTACGCGAAATCTTTAAGCACAACACCAGAATCTGGTTGATGGAACGAGAGAAAAACCACTACTAATTTTGCCTGATACTTCATTATACTTCTTTATGTGCCGTGTCCTCTCATGACGTAGGCGATCATGACTCTCCACGGTTTTCTGTCCTTTGTATCTCTTAATAAATTCTGTCTTTTTGTTATATCTCCTAAACCCTATTCCGTGATCCGTTTACTAAAGCTCACTAAATATGCTATGCGTTACTTTTCTTTGTTCTTCTTGCCTTGAATATGTTCAGTGAGTATTAGATTTTCCTAGCCCTCTTTCCTCATTATGTGCTCTAAAAATTTCAACTGTCTCTTCCTGATGTTACCTATACTTTTCCGTTTTGTTTACAAATTTCTCTAAGACTTCGGCCCATGATATCCTCGTCATCCTTCTGTAGAACCTTCTTTCTGTTGCTTCATTGCACTAATTCGCCTAAAAATTGTCCCTATAACTAGCCGCTTTTCGCCCCGTCTCTACGTCCCCCAATGGTTAGGAACAGTTGATCGGTGACGAATAGAAACAAATTTCTTCATTAAAAAAATAATTATCTGACATCTACGAAACAGGCCATTTGGACAAGAACTGTGAGAAATACACGCGTCTGTTCGTCACTTATTAGTAGTTTTCATATTTTAACTTATCATAATTCACTCATCGGAACGGTTACAACTAAATTAGATTAATATTCTCTTAGAGAAGACATTTTGACTATAAGGCCGAATTCACTATTGACATACACCGATAGTAATGTACCTGCTGATGCTTTATTTGATAGATTCAAGTGAGAGTGATGGAAAAGTTAACTATTGTACAGAAGATCGATTCTAAAAAGTTAATCACTTTTGGAAAGAAATCTTTTTTTTTAAATTCAAGATGTCAGTTGATTCTTAACGGTTGATATTTGGAGTCTCTTAATTCAAAATAATCTGTGTCGGCAAACTTTTAACGCTTTACATATTGTCGCTTAACAAGGCACTGAAAATATTTGAACATTTCTTTCCATATAGTATAGAAGGTATCACGCCAAACGCTATTGTTACTGGAATTAAGTAGTCGCCCGTTTATATATTAAACTGTATGTTACTTTATATTTACCTACCCGACCTGAACTTTCTAGAAAAACTTTATTAAAGAAAAATTTACGCTCTTTGATAGAAATCGAACTTGCATCTCTTGAAGTAGAAAGAGCCACCTTTCTGCCGATTTGGTCACAAAGACAGACGAATCGATGTTTTCAAGCGAAATTTTTCTTGTCAATAACGCGAAGTTTTCCATATCTTCACGCAGTTTCGTATCCAAACGTAAACAAAAAGAATTTATTAGAACGGATTCATTAATCCGACGGATTTGCACAACTTTAAACATTAATAGACGAATAAAATAAATATTCTGTTTAATATATAAACGGAGCTCTTACTAAAATACTAAAATCTACTGTTTTCTTTGTCTCACCTTCTTCCTCTTCACCTACTCGCTGTCGAAAGAGAGAAACAAAGATACTACTACGACTAATTTGTTGATTCACACAGCGAAAACGAGGTCTTATCTTTTTCTGCACAAATTACATTTCGCTAAACGAACGAAATCTTAATTCTTTAAACAACTCAGAATATTTTCACAGGTTAATAATTATACATACAAATTGATGTTATACTGTTCGATAAGTAGATTTTCATTTATTTATACAACTGAGACGGCTTTATTCTTCTAAACTTCTGATAATCTTAAATTATGGGGACTTCGGTTGTGTTTGGCACAAAGCCAATTGAATAAACATAATCTACGTCTCCATAAAGTTACATAAACTGATAAAACCTAAAATAAATCTAATAAATAGTATTATTCAATAATTTTTATTATTATATATTAAAATGGGGGATTTGCGGACACTTTTCCCATAGCTTCTATTTATTCGTTTTTATTTAAGAGATGTTCGTTCAGGACATAGGTAGGCTATCATGAATCACAACAGCTTTTATCAACATTAGTTTTGAATTTCCAAGCATTTCTTACTCAGATTAATCAACGAGTTGTCTTCCTCAATTTCAAATGACAGATGAAAATAAAAATAAAAGAAACGGTTGTCAATTCAAAACATCATGATTCTAGCATGGGTTCTTCGGCGTGAGGTAATGGTTAACAAGATAGTTTGGTTGACTGTTAACACTTAGTAGTCAGTATCAAGCGTATCTTCCATACTTGGTGCCTTGTGTTAGGATAAGCTAAGAAATAACAAACAGGGTTCTAGCTTGTTAGTAGCGAATCAAAGTTTTTCCTCAAGTAAAAAGTATGTTCTATTTTACAGTTTCCGAGTTGTATAATTTATTTATAATGAAAATATCCGATAATCTTTCTATGCAGGTGTCATAATGAAGAGAGGCAATCAGCAAATTCTCTTACGCGTGTACGCGCACACACGCACATTCTCACATGCACATATATA
Source organism: Ascarosepion bandense (assembly GCA_037127315.1). NCBI lineage: Eukaryota > Metazoa > Mollusca > Cephalopoda > Sepiida > Sepiidae > Ascarosepion > Ascarosepion bandense. Next base: position 158,594 of record JBBBDQ010000222.1, read on the forward strand.
CTTGCACACCAATGTTAAAATTTTGCATAAAAACACAAATTACGAACTAGAACTAGTGTAAGAATACAGATACTTGTAAATAGATGTAAATATATGGGATTACTATAAAATCAACGAGTTGTCTTTCTCAATTTCAACTGATATATATATATATATATATATATAGCCCGGCGTTGCTGGAGTGTAATAAAAGTTTTAAAACTAATCCATGGTCCTGGACGTTGGCACGAAAAACTAAAAAACAATAGTTGTTTCCAGTTAAAGCGAAACAGTAGACTGAAAGAAAAATGAATGGATGTAAGTCAAATTTTGATTTCCTGGTATCGATATCAAATAAGTTTTTTCGTCGTAAACTGAATTTTGAAGACTAAATAAGTCCTCTGAGTAAATGGTATCATGGCTGAGACCAAAAACAACAATTATTTCTACTTAGAGCCAAACCTGAAGCAAAAACTAAAATAAAAGGCCTGAAAAAAAAAAACAAACATACAGGCAGATAAACAGACACACACACAAATATCTTGCCTTTTATATATATATATATATATATATATATATATATATATATATTATCGATTTTCTGCACTATTGTAAGAACTGCAACCTTGAAACTTCTGAATCTCGTTTCTTATGCCTTTGTCTATGAGTGTATCAAATTTGATTAAAATCGGACCACTCCTTCTATAACCCGATTTTTTCGATTATCGATTTTCGATATTTATCGAGGGTACCTCGACACAAAACCTAGCTAGGAACACTCGCAGACGCTTATAGTACAACTGTGTAAACTTTCAAGAAAATCGGTTCAGCCGTTTCGGAGTCTATAGGTAACACACACACACACACACACACACACACACACACACACACACACACACACACACACAGAGTTCCAATTATAAATAAGTTTAGACATATGTATATATCTTTTTAAAGATAAAGTGTTGAAAAAACACTATATATATATATATACACATGAGGGTGTCTTGAAAAGCTCTAAGTCAAATCCGTGTAATAAAATTTGACCCAGTCATCAAACATCAGAATTTTAGAATATTTTTTTGGTTGGGCTGGGTACTTTTCAGCACCTCTCATGCATGTATACATAAGGACATACATACATATTCATAATATATATCTAAAAAAATAAACTGAATGTACGTACATACATATTCCAATGAACTTGAAGATTTTTTCAGTAATGTGGAACATCTATTGACAATTAACTGATACATTTTGTGCATTGGTATTTTCATAATTTTGAAGTCATATTGCAATAGAAATATCGATTTCATCAGGATTCTTGATGTAATTTGATTTAGATGACTGACCAGCGAGTCATATTTATGATGTCAACAACAGGCTTATGGTATCAACAATTAGCCATCTTTAGTTTTGTTAATACAATTTTAATGGCGTGCTTAACTGTTCAGAAGTGTTAGTACGACGTAGAGTTTGGTGAATAGTTAAAAAATAAACTATTTAAATCGAGAAAACACTTAACTTAAAGTAAAGTAATCATCATATTTAACGCCCACTCTATTCATTTATTTAAACTACATTTGTTGAAATGTGGTTTATGTCATTTTATAATCTTTAAACACGTTTAAATCAGTTGTTACTTCTTAACATAAATTCATTTATATTTGTTGTTTATACGAATAAATTTTACAATATTCACTTACTAGACAATAATGAAAACTATTTTACAATTATTTTGTTGGTCGAGTTCAAATTTATTTATCGAGTTGCAAATTTTTCAAGGTTGTTTATCGAGTTACTTTATATACGTATTTTTCCCAATTTTTAAAAATTACGCCAAGGGACATAACTCTTGTATTTATCTACGTTTAGTTATTCATCTTCGTATGTAGTTGTTGCTAATTATTTGAAAAATATAAAAAATCTGTTATGATTTTCGAAAGACGCATGCATATTAATTAAACTTGGGAATAAAAATTTTGTCACTTGGGTAAAGTGTGTGTTTTAGACTAAATCAAGTTCATTGATTTTAGGACCATTACTCAGAATTGTTTATTCAAGATGGGATTGTGCGTGATTTTCATGCGCATGTAGTAGAATACAGTCTTATACTCCACACATTTTAATTTTATAGCTTTGGTGAATAACGAACACACGACTAAATAATGAACGAAAAAATTCCGGTTTTTTGTAACAACAAAACAATTAATATTTATATCCATAACATGTACAAAATATGAAGTTGAAAGTATGTATTCAGAGAGTGAGTAATTGGAGAAAGTAATTGTGACTTTAAAATTAATTGTTCATGAATTGATGTAAGAATAAATTCTTTCTCTCTTTTATGTTCAATAAAAAGCATGTACTTATAACAGTTTGCCGAAAAAGAGTTGTTTGTGTGTGAGTTCAAAGGTATATGTACAAAATATTGAATGTTTGTTCCTTTGAGTAAATTAATATACTCATGCAACCAGACTGGCAAATGGATCTCACCCATTCACAGTGAGATCAATCAAATGCAGACGACAATTCTACTCTTGCAGCTTCTTTCCTCGCACTTCCCGCCTGTGGAACTCGCTTCCTTATTCTTGCTTTCCTGACGGCTACGACCTCCAGGAATTCAAATGCAAGGTCAATACTCATCTCTTAACCACTTGACCCTAGTTCTTTCCTCACTACCCTGTATAACCTTTCCTTTCTCTCCACCTCTGCAACTGTCATCACACCTGTATTCCCTTCCTTCTCTTGCTCCTTTCTAAATAGTTTGTCCTTTTCTTCACTCTCTTCTATCTAGTGCTTTTACTTTTATGTAGCCCCCTGCACATCAGTGGCGTTACCGCCGTGCTCGGGGTGATATGATTAAAAAAAAATGAGCGTGAGTAACTGAATATATTAATTGTATGAGTGAGTGAGTGTGTTGCAATTTTGATTACGTGTTAAGAGTTATTTAACTTGGCATAATTCGACAATTCGTAGTTGCGTGGATATCTGCGGCACTCGGTTGACGTTCGAAATACGAGTTATCGTTCTGAAGTAAGTTTTGTACATATGTAATTTTTTTTTCTGGATTCACGACGTGCGATATGTAAATTGTCGTAAGTGCTTTTTTAATTAAACTTTGCAAGATGGATTCCACAATACTCCCTCTGAAATTCCTAATAAAGTTTCTTTGGTAGGAAAGGATACTTAAGAGTCTTAAACGTACAAATCTTGATATAGCTTAGCAGGCCAGTAGACACGCCTACCGACTCTAGTTGTAGTAGGGGGTTGTTGTTGTTCTTCTGTGTGTTTTGTTTAGAGTTTGTTTTAGCTGTGGTATCTTCTGAAGTATCCAGAAAATGCAGGTTTTAGTCGGGCAATATTGACCGTTATCTCTTTTCCATTTACAATAAGGTAAAATACTTTAGTTGTCGTTCAATCACTTTAAATGAGCCAGAATAAGTGGGTGAGAGTGAAAAGAAAATAATTTTCTTTAAAATTTAATTAATGACAATGTTTCATTCATAACTTATACTCCAACATAAATTCAAAAATAAAAATTATTTTACTAAAATAAATGACCCACACAATACTTAATTGTTTTTCATACTACAATATACCTAAGTACACCATAACTATTTAATCCTAATTCTAACCTAAACATTCCAGTCCCTTTACTCATGAAGTAGTAAAAAATCTAATTTTTAATTATAAAACCTAAAATCCAACCTGCTGCTAAAAATTATTGTCTACCCATTTAAAAAATCTACGGCCTCATTATGTATCATATCCAGATAAAATTAAAAAGTGGTATGTCTTGACACCAGACCATACTACTTCCTTTCGCGATACAGATCTTAAAACTCCATAGTTACCTGATTCTCATTTTTGTTTGAACAATATTGACACACCTAAAAGCATATTCTCCAATTACCACTCCCTATTTTTTTTTAAATAACCATGAATTCAGCTTATATTTTCAAAATAAATCATTTTAACATATCACCTGAAGAAATTTTTGTGTAGTGATATAATGCTTTTATAAACCATTATAATAACAAAATTACAATATTCACAAATCTAAAAAATAAACTGACGGGCTTGGGCATTTCAGATTACAGATCCGGAATTAACATTAGTCTGCTACAACGTTGATTGTTTGGCTATCAGTTTTTGTTGCTCACTTTTATCAGATATTTAAGTAGTGTTAACCTCAAACGTAAATATTATTGTTCTTTCGACTCATATTATGAAGGCAATAAAACCAAATTTGCAAACTTTAATGGTTAATAAATATTAGTTTTGTAGCAAATAAATATTAGTTTTGTAGCCATAAATGACACGTGTGTATTGCGGATGCCGGATATAGGCGGAAACACCCGACTGTTCGACTCTTTAGCGTATGGGAAAGAAACGAGCAGATGAGAAAAATAGGAACTGTGCCTATTATCCGGTAGGCTTCTAATCCTTTTAGAATAAGATTTTACTAGTAAAACTGGATTAATTTAACCAAGAGCTATTGTGTTGTATACAAATGCGTATTAAGTGAACTATTGATACCAGATTTATTCTAATTTAGATACCTCCACTTCATTTTCGATACCTAAGTTTTAAATTGAATTTTTAAAAACAAAAACGTTTTTTTGAAATTTTAATTTTAGCTTAACTGAATGTTAAATGATTAATTTTACTATTTCCACTAAGCAAAATACTCGGGTGTATATCAAACATAAATTATATTCATTGGAATCTAAAATTTTGAAGTTTTGAAGAAAATGGAATCAAAATGAAACCAAAATTGACCATTATTAAGAGACAGTTGAGGTTTCTGGAGCATATAATGAGGAAAGAGGGATTGCAAGATCTGATACTCACGAGACAGGTAAAGGACAAGAGGGGCAGAGGAAAACACGCATAACATATTCAGTGAGCTTGACTAAATGTATGGTAAACAGAGCGTAGGAAAAATAACAGAAAAACAACATTTATTAAGAAGGGGATTTTGGAGAGCCATTATCATTTACATCCTGAGAGGATATTGTAAATAAAGAAGAACAATTTTATTTCCAACTTTATTGTCTTGTAAATTCTGCTTAAAATATATCTGTAAATATTTAATAGCATTAGTTGAATTAAACTTACTATAATAAAAATACGAGGCAGTGAGATGTTGAGGTTTTCCAACAAGTGTACAGTTTTCTAGCCCTTTGGCCTGCGGTCTCCCCTAGGGACAGATTTACATTCAGAAGTTCGCAGACATGTAACTTTGAATTAAATTAATTGCTTAGAATGTGGCCCTCAACTCTATAGGGTTAACATGATGTTCATAGAATAGTAAGTTAAATTAATTCTTTGCTTTGTGAATGATATAGCCTCTTAAAATATTCTTGAAATAAAAATTCATTCTTGAATGAAAATTGATATTTATATTAAAACCAATTTGCAATATGCTACAAAGATTTTCAATGTGGCAAACACGCAGGCCACGCCCAACATCGGCCATTTTTTTTATCAGTTTTTTTTTTTCAATCTCGTTTGAGAAACTCGTTCCTGGATGACTTCCACTGCTTCGTGTCCATCATTTCAATGTAGGTTGGCGAAGACTATTTAATTATTTTGTCTTCCTGTTGTTTCTCCCAAACTCTGTCCTACCATGCGCTGCTTTCCCTTGTCCCGCGTTCCCTCTATCCGCCCTGTGAGTATAAGATTTTACAAGCTCTCCCTCCTTTTGTCTCATAAATTTCAACTGTCTCTTTCCTATGTTAAACTTGTATACGTACCTGTGCACTGGAGAGAAAAATAGTTTTTGTACTCCATAACTGTTACGAGGAAAACGTTTATGGATCGGAGTTAGTAGGGTTGAAGAAAGAATGGGATGAAAACAGTTATTAAATTTTGTTTCCTCATCACTTCTTCATTTTTCTTTTTCAAGTTTTAACTTAGTATAAGTTCAAATAGCCACTCTTTGTAACTGCGTTTTCAAATTCCCTTCGTCAGTCTCCAGCAGAAAAAAAAAACATTATTAAATGGTGCGACCCTAGTTGATTAACATCATGTTAATAGCAACTAATAAGTTTAATAAGAAAACCTTGCCTATTATTTTGCTAATGTTGAATGTAATTGTTTATCCAAGGGTGGATCGCTATCAAACAATTGATATTCAACACAATTACAATTAACTGTAGATAAAGAAGTAAGAATAGTCTAATTGTAGTGGTTTTAGTCGTCTAATGATGCCTGAGGTGCAATTGTCAAAGTATTGTGATGAGATTGGATTTCTATTTTAGTCAATTAATCTTATTCCGCTTAGTCAAATGTTTTATTCAAATCAATGTCTATCGCCTTATTTACATGTGGACTACTGTCTTCATCTTTTGCTGTTATGACAATGATTCGGATATAATCAGGTACTAGACATTTCAAGTAACCTTCAGGGAATTTAAGAACTGAACATTTTATTTAATCTACGGGGTTAGATTGTTATCGTTCCACTCTACATGTTTCGAGATATCTCGTCTAGTTCTTATTTGGTACTGCTGAGTTTATTACGCAGTATAAGTATGGACCTTTAGGCTATTGTTCTGTGAGACAATCCTAAGTGGAGAATCTGGAGCCTGTTGATGCTACGGCTGTTAATACGACACCGAGATTTATCTTTTTATTATTGTTTTTACTGCTGCTGAGGCCTTGCTGGCCTTCCTCTTTTTTTTTTCATTCTTTCGAAACGGCCCCAATATCTTATATGAGGCTTACTAAAGAGGTCCTCATAGCCTTGTAGATGTTGTCCTCTGGCTTGTATTTTTTTTATTCCACAGTGGGTGATGACGATGTATTTCCCTCATTTATTTCTTTGTCACTCTGAAAAATGAGTATAAATGAGAGTCTATATTTTTAAATACATTTTATGAGATATAAATATGAGAATTATATTTGTCGGATATTTAATCGGCTGAGAACCATTAGTTTAATAATTATTATCATTCTATTGAGCTGCTTGTAATTTCGGAACGAATTGCATTTATTCCAATGGAATGAATTCAATTTTAAAGTCAAGCAAAAACAAAACAAAAAAAAATGATGAGCAAAGAATAAGAAGAGAATTGAACTAAACAGAAAGTCATCTTTATTTGACTGCGATAACTTGTATGCCTTAAGAAGAAATGTTTGTTGGCCAAGTGCATATATATAAGTGCAAGGCTGTGGATTTCTTTAAAGAAGAAAAGAAATACGCTAAAAGCTTCCTGTGTATTATCCTTCTTGTTAGATGTTTCTAATTACAATAACAATAATCTATTTCACAGTATGAATGACTAACAACAAAACTAAACTCCATTTTCCTCTTCCCTGTTCTCTACAGCTCCAAGTCTACTACCATTCATTTACTGCTCTGTTGTTTAAAAGCAAGGTCCTAGAGAAAGGAAAATAGATAAGAAGTCGAGGCAGTTTTGTTTGAATAATCAATAGTAAGTAATATGCTTCACTAACTTTATGGCTTTTTAAGAGGATTTCTACGAAGAAACTTTCTTATATGTATATGTATAAATTACGGTGGTACATTTTTATTACTTTTTATTAGCAATTTTTGTTATACGTGGCATTTTAAAAGTATTTATAATATCTTCAGTAGTTCTATAAAGACATTCTTCTTGATTCATAGGAATGAATGACGTTTAAAAAATAATCATTAATTGTGTTTTTGATAAAGAGTTAGTTTGACAGTATATAAAAACAGGCGATTGATTCACCGAACGAAGTTCAACTTTCAACCAATCCAGTTGTATTCACTTGTACACTAATGTAATTTTTAAGAAAAGCAAAATTTAACCCTTTGTTGCATGTTGGTTACAATTGTAACCTTTCTCTAACCTTTGTTGCATTTTGGTTACAGTTGTAACCAATAGGCAACAAAGGGTTAAGCGTAATTTTTAAAAAATAATCAACGATTCTCAAAATTCGAAATGAAACATTTTTTTTTTTTAATCATTTCACCCCGAGCAAGGCAGAAACGCCACTGATGTGCAGGGGGTTACATAAATGTAAAAAGATTAATTAGAAAAGAGTGAGGAGTACAAGCTAGTTAGAAAGGAACAATAGAAAGCTGAGAAAGCAGGTGCAATGACAGATACATAGGCGGAGAGAAAGTGAAGGTTATACAGGGGAGGGGAGAGAGCTAGAGTCCAGTGGTTAGTAGATGAGTATTAACTTTGCATTTAAATTTCTGGAGGTTGTAGCCGTCAGGAAAGCAAGAATACGGGAGTGAGTTCCACAGGCGGGAAGTGCGAGAGAAGAAGCTGCAGGAGTAGAATTGTCGTCTGCATTTGGCTAACCTGACTGTGAATGGGTGGGACCCAGTTGCCAGTCTGGTTGCACGGGTAAACACCTGTTGAGGAGGCATCTCTTGTATCAGTTAGTTGTGGGATACACACTTCAGTATCAAAATACGAGACAGTCATGCCCTTTTAGCTTTTGAGCTGACAGTTGGATTTTGCTGACAACTAACCATTAAAGATTATTTTTCGAAAGATTCTACACAGAAATAGTGCGTTCTGTAGCTGCGGATCGCTGGTTTCAACCAAGCAGAACTCTGTAACGATTTAGTCCAGACTAACAAACGTTTCACAATATCTTCAACCCAAAATGACAAAATATTTTATGTCCTTCGGGGGATTTAACTATGTCTAAAAGTTCATATTTATATTCAGAATGTATTCTAAAAGAGCAATACAAACGCAGAACGACGTGCACCTGTGTTTTAGAGATTACGCAAAGCCGTTCGATAAAGTACATTATAAACATCTGTTGAAAATTCTCACCAAACTTGATATATCTGGGAAGAGTATTAGAATAATCAAGAATCTATAATGGCAAGAAACCGCCTGCATACTGATAGAAAATAAGTTTAGTAAGACAAGGATATGTCTTCTTATCGGACTTATTCAACCTATACAGTGAGGCGATTCTGATAAATTAGATGTTCATTATTGGCAGCCACAATATTAACAACATACGATATATAGATGACATAGTGTTGATAGCAGACACAGAAATACAACGACAAAAACTCCTAGGTAGGGAATGAAATCGAGAAGAAACAATTAAACATCAACTGCAAGAAGGCAGTTGGTGACAAAAGGATGAACCCAAAGTACGAATTGAAAACCGGATATACTGAAATCGAAAGTACAAAAAAAATTTAAACATCTAGGAAGTGTTTTAACAGAGAACAAAAAGTGTGGCACTGAAATCCGAAGGTGCATTGAGGTAACCAAAGATGCATTCGAAAATCTAAGCAGCGTAGTAAGAAATAGAAAAAAACTATGATAAAAACAAAGAAAAAGTACTAAAATACCTGCTTTTATGTATGGCAGTAAATACTGGACAATTTCCCCAAAGATGAATTAGAAACAACAGATATGTAGTCCTACAGAAGGATCATGAGGATACCGTGAGCTGAACATTTGAGCAACGGCGGCGTTTAGGGAAAAAGGAAGCAAAAAGGATACTTATATTTAACAGACAGTTTCCAGGGCACATAATGAGGAAAGAGAGCTTAGAAAATCTGATACTCACAAGACAGATTGAAGGCAAGAGGGACAGGAAAAGAACGTATAACACACATAGTAGGGTTGAATAAACGGATTGTGGAAAATGGTTCAGGAGAAATAACAGGAAAAAAATTATTAAGAACTAAAAAGAACAAGAAACACATCACATAAAGAAGAACGTCGGGAAAAGTTGTCTTACAACAAAATTGGTCAGATTTATAAATGAGGGAAATGTTTTGAATGTAAGTAAAATTCTTCTGAAATACCGTATCCACTTGGTTCACACAATGCAAATGACGTAATTAAAAAAATTATTATTATTCATTCTTTCGGAAAACAGATTCGTGAGTCTTCACAACGCCAAGTGAAAACTTTTTGAAAATACTCGATGATATTTTTGTTTTGAACTGGTTTCCTATTAAAATTTATCATGTTTTCACGATGTATTGTAGCGGATAAAAAATTAATTAAAATCAACCTTCTTTATTTTTACAAAAATTCACAATGACGCGTGAAATCCTGGTTTTCCCAAATAGAAAAAGGATTGACCAAGTGCTTAAATAAAAAGTCGAACCTAGAATTTGCAAGTAGGTGTTAAATTGATTTTTGACCAATGGGAGCGACTTGCAAGATTTGAGGACTTCGTGAATCAGTGCGAAAATCTAATGACAATAAAAGGACCCCGATCAGCGTCAGTGAGTCAGTCAAGGGATGGAAAGGGATGGAAAGATCAAAGTCAGTCAAGGGATGGAAGTTGCAAAGACGACAAGCTAAAAAGTAACGAGAGATGCTTCAAGCTGACTCGGACATTTGTCCTCTTTCTCTTTCCTTCTGCTGATTCCTTTTACTTCTACTTCTCCATCCAAAGACATTCCTACTGAATACATACATACATACATACATACATACATACATACATACATACACATGTACGTATATACTCTTTCAACAGTTACTACTACGAACATTTTCTACAAGTCTTGATACCTATAACTTTATCATTGAACACGAACTCTACCCTTAACTTCTTCATAATGTTTATAATTGCACATTAACTTCTACAACTTGTGTTATTCTTTCTTTTTAATAAATTTCTATTTTAAAATGCGAAATGTAGTATTTTATTATTCCACTCTTCTACACTAATTCACACATTCCAACCAGCTTCAACCTTCTCATGAAAACCTTCTGATAAGTCTGATAATGATAAATTCTGCATAAAACTTGTAAGCTGTAGAGATTTCGGTTAAGTCTGACACAAGGCCGAATTCGAAGAAACATTAACCAGCTTCCCAACGACTACAGTCCAACGAAAAGTGAAAAGAAGAAAATTAAGTTAAGATTTATTAAGAAAGAAGCAAGACCCGAAAATTCCCACAAAATTCTAACATTACATTCTGAAATAAACCAACCAATGCAATTGGAATTAAATAATGAATTCTTCAAATTTGATGTATTCGTAAGTATTTTGATAATTCTTTTTTTATTTTAGATTATTTTTCAATTGTTATATTTCATTTTGATCCTAATTATTGAAATTATAATGAAGCAACCTAAGCAAACGCAAATTGGATTTAATTGAGACAGTTTTTCAACTACAGGGTGATCCACAACAAAACAAGAAATTTGAGATTTTACTATATAATGAAAAAATTAACTAGCATATACAAATTTAATTTTTAGTTTGAAAACTGCATCTAATATTTGTGTTTTGTTATGTTAAACTACTAAGTTTCTATCGTTTGCTTTTGTTTTGTTTCAAATAATTTAACAACAGTTCTAACAAATAAACTGTACCAAATTTCTAGTTTATTTTAGTGGTAACCTGTAGTATATTGGTTAACCTTTATGCCCGGAAGCATTTTATGGTAGTAGTATCCAGTATGTATGTATGTATGTATGTATGTATGTATGTATGTACGTATATGTGAGTGTGTGTGTTTGTGTGTATATATTTGTGAGATAATAATTTAGAATTTGTTATATTTATAGGTGGAGTTTTGGCACGCTCATGGAATTGGAGTAGAGCTTGTTCTACGAGCAGTAAGTAAAATTCTGCACACAATTTTGCACAAGTAATCTGAACGAATTATTTATTCCTTTCAGTGATAATTCTCTCCGAAGAAGTGGACGAAAATGGATGAAAAACATTGAAGATACATTCAGAAACATACTTTAGATAAAGTTTTTAAAAAAATTATATGAAAATTTTATTTTCGGTTACGCAAAAAGAAACTAGTTTTTTTTGTTTTTTACTGCTACTCTGCACTGCGGAAAAGGTGTACTTTATTGCCTTCCGAACATCATATTTAGTAGCGCTCAGTGTCAATACAGTCATTCACTTTCTTTGTAAAGACTTGCAATTTAAGTCGGTTTCTCGGTACCTTTCAGTTTGATGTCGAGAAGCTGATGCCGCTGCGTCAACTGCATCACATCCCATTAAAACTGTAAATTTACATTTTCATATAGTTAATTTACTTGTTTGTTGTTGCTTTGTTTTGCTTTGTCATTTTTTGTTTGTTTTTGTAAAGATGCCTATGCATAATTACAGTGTTGGGCCTTGGAAGAAAAACAAAAAACAAAAATCAAAAACAAAAGCAGTAAGTATACCACGTGACTTTTTAATCAATGGGAACACAAATATAAAATATTAAATTTTACCTGTTATTTGGAGACTATTTGCGTACTATATAAAAACACGCCCAAAGCCACTCGGAGGACTCAGTGCAGCCACACATAATGCATTCATCACACCAAATCGAAGAAAGTCTCTCTTATTTGTGCACTTACAAAGTAACACAAGATACAATTTTTGGATCAAACACCAACTAAATTTGCGAAACAATTGTACCAGAAGGCATAGTATAATAATACTTTCCATTTCCACAAAAATATTTCATATTCCCTGTTTACGCAATGCAAGCACCACTTGTTTAAGTTAAATGTCTCAGATTAAAGTAAACGTTACGTAAAAATCCTGTAATCGATTTTTTAAATAATGACACAAAAAAACTTGACGATTAAATTTAATTTTTATTTAAGTTTTCGAGATTTTCTCATTAATTTCTGACTTTTTTCTTTTATAAAGAGTCCTCATAATCATCTGTTCCCACACAACATTGGAGAAAAGCATATTATATTATCAATGTTATTCCGTATAGTGATAATTAGTTTACTTGTTTGTTTAACTATATAGAACTAAGAGGAACAGAAAATAAAAACGACTCTTATAATATATTTCAAAACTGCCGTTTCTATTAATAAACTTTCGTACTATAGGCACAAGGATTAAAATAAATAAATAAATAAAAAACAGCCTTACACGAACACGTTGGATCCAGCTTCAAATTAGAATATTTATTTCAGTAAAATTTTAAATTACAAAAATAAAACGGTACATTTCAGTTAATTTTTCAATGGCGTGGAGCTGGAAATAGTTGATTAAAGAACTTATTACCATTCATCATTCATCATTCGAATTCTGATGAATAGAGTGAACAGCAGAATCAGGCGAACACATATGTCAAGAACAGTGCGATTTCGTCAAGAACTCTTGAACAAGCAACACGATATTCATGTTTAGAATGCTATCAGAGAGGGCAATAACAATGCAGTAGGACGTGTACCTGTGTTTCATAGACTACGTAAATGTATTCGACAAAGTACGCTACTAAGACTTGATAGAGATGCTCGGCAACTTTGACATATTCAAGAAAGTCATTAGAGTAATCACGAACCTCTACTGACAGCAAACTGTCTGAATACGGACAGAAAACTAGTTCAGCAGATATACAAGGATAGAAAGGGGTGTAAGACAAGAATGTGTCTTCTTACCAGATCTAATCAACCTATACAGCGAGGTAATTCTGTGAACTCCAAAAGTCCTGTTAGTATTCGTCATTGGCGGCCGCCATCTGAATAAAATAAGATACGCAGATGATACAGTGCTGGTAGCACGGAAGGTACAAGATCTCTTACAGAAGATAGCTAAAGAAAACATAAAATACGACTATATACAGACATTCAGTTTTCTTGTAGAAAACTGAATGCATATTCATCCGTAAAAAGAGGACTCCAAAATGCCAACTACAGGCTGATTATACTAAAATTAAACAAGTACAGAAATTTAAATACCTGGGAATTGTTTTAACAGAAGACTGAAAGTACGATACTGAGATTCGAAGGCGTATTGGCATGGAAGAAAGACTTGAAGCGACCAAAATGTGATTCTACAGAAATATGCTGGGGATGCCATGACGGCATGGACCAAACGTGTTAGCAACTATGAGGTTTTGGGAGGATGGAAACAAAAATGAAACTGATACATAACATCAGGAAAAGACAGCTGAAGATTCTGGGACATTCATGATAAAAAATGGTTTAGAGAATCTGAAACTCACAGACGGAAAGAGAAACCGGGGAAAGCAATGCGTGGACATATTTGGTGGGCAGAGGAGGGTTTGGTAGGGGTGACAAGAGAAAGGCTGTTAAGAGATACAATGGAAAGACAGATGTGGAAGGCCATGATCGTCTACATTCTGAAGGGACACGGCACATAAAATAATAGTCTTCCTGTTGAAAACTGCACATCCGAGGTCTCCTCCAGGTTGAAATTCAGCATTGATGCTTTGATCGCATCCAGGAAGTTCCGACTTTAGCCTCATACTTCCACTTAGTTCTCTCCAACTTTCTCGGCCACCATTGCCCACAGGAATCACTTCGTGGGGCTTTACCGGAGTGATGCGTCTGACTATAATATGCGCCTTTTTGTCTCTGCTTGCAATGAATGCAAGCGTGTCCTAAATGATGCTAAGCTGTTGTTTGCTGAAAGAATGAAGCCACAAGTTTGGCTCTAAGGACTACTAGCGGCTCTGCAAACGTGTGCTAAACAACAGTGAACCTTCGATCCCTCCACTACTCCATAACCCTTGAGGTTCTCACCATCCATAGCGAACAAGGTTGAGTGCTTTTTTCGCAAATTTTATTACAACTCTACACTTGACTCATCTAGAGTACCCAACACCCGACATTCCTTCTAGAATTGAGGGCCAACAGTGTGATGTATACATAATCCCTTCTCTGGTCTCTAACATTATTTTAAGTTTGACTGCTTAATTCCCATAAAGCAAGTGAATGTGATAAAATTCCAGTTTCCGTCCTTAAGAAATGCACTCTTGAACCCTCACCTGTTCTTTTTAAACTCTATAACTATTGCCTTGTTCCTACTTGCTTCCCTGTTTGTTAGAGTTCCTCTCTTGTAGTTCCTATTTTCAAAAAGTCTGGAGAGCCCTCCGACCCTTCTAACTTTCGCTCTATCAGCGTCTTAATGCTGTTTGGCAAAGTGTTTGAGGCTATTATCAACGCTGAAAAAATTCAACATTTCACATCCAACAACTTATTTTCTGAAAAGCAGTATGGCTTTCGCCTTGCCAGGTCTACTGCTGATGTGCAAACAGTCATCACCAAATACATATACCAGGCCCTTGATAAGAACGGCGAAGCCCGGGCTGTTGCCCTGGGTATCTTGAAAGCATTTGATAGAGATTGGCATGCTGGATTTCTGCTCAAGCTTTATAGCTACAGTGTAACTGGACGATTGTTCGATTTAATCTAATCGTTCCTGTCAAATTGTAAAATGGCAATCGTTCTGAATGGGTATACTTCCAAAACCTTTCATGTGAACTCGAGTGTCCCTCCAGACTTTATGTTAGGTGTTACGCCTTTTCTGATATTCATCATTGATCTTCCTGATATAGTCAGTTCTAAAGTTGGAATCTATGCAGATGACACCACCATTTACTCCCGTCTATATATGAAATCTGCAAGGACTGACAAAGTAGACATAGCTTCAGATCTTGGAAAGTACCTCCAATTTGTGATGGATTAGGGTAAGAAATGGCATGTAAATTTTAATATTTCCAAAACAAAGCTGCTTTCCTTCAACCACTATAGAGAAGCTTTCCTATTGTACATTAATATGGATCACAGTAGTCTCTCTGAAAGCAATACACTGCATCTCCTGGGCCTAACTCTCTCAGCTGATCCCAAGTGGTATGAATACATTGAATCAACAGCTACATCTACTGCTAAGAATGTTGGGCCCCGAGGTAAGAAGTACCGAAGCAGTAAATTTTTCTCTTCAGAATCCATTTTGCACATTTATAAATCTACCTTGCATTGAAAACTGTTGTCATATTTGGTCAGGTGCTTCTGCTGTTTATCTAGGGGTTCTCGACAAAATCTAAAAGAAACTTTGCAATGTAATCGGTGCTGATCTGGCAACTCGCCTTCAGCTACATTCTCACCGAGGGAATGACGCTTCCTCCGGTCCTTTCTACAAGTATTTTCACGGTTTCTACTCTGACGACCTTCATTCTTTGGTGTTCCGTTCTTATGAATTTACTCGTGCAACTAAATTGCCAACTAGATTCCAACTTTTATTGTCAAAATATGCAAATATAACTGTTACTTTACTCTGTCAGTTTCTTTTCTTGCCTGTGGAACTCACTTCCCCATACTTGCTTCCCGGATAACTGAAATCTTCAAAAATTTAAATTCAACGTCAATTGCCATCTTCAATCTCAATGACTCCCACCTCTCTCTTATCCTTTCTTCAACATCACCTGTACGGTTTTCTTTCTTTTCTGTCTTCCCTCTCCTCTCATTGTAACCCTCTGGCAGTACTGTCTTTCTTGGACTGAAACGGTTATAACAAAAACACAAAAAACCTAATACCAATTAAAAACGTACCCTCACAAGAGTGTAGTCTTGGAACCAAAGTAGATGGCAGCTAGAAAACATTTAGGAACCACTGTCTTGTAATACTCAATGTTTTAAAACTAATACACATTAGTATTTTTTGTTATTAGTAGATTTTATTCCAGTTTATATTTCATTGTTGTTCAGAAAGATCGCATAAATATCGGAGCAGATAAATTCTTCAATCGCCAGTATAAGACACATCAGACGCTCAAGGTAGATGTTTACTAAATAGAGGAAGTAAGAAGTGCATACTTTAAGGATATGTAGGATAGGTAACCGTTGACACAAGAATGCTTCCCCGATTAGGATGTTTCAAGTCACAAATGCTTCCCCAGTAACGACTTTAGAAATTTGTAGAGTATCCTCCCGGTAGTCTGTTCCACAAGGTGATATTTCTGAGGATCAAGCTGAGTGGAATTTCCTCCTTACCAAATAATACGAAAAAAATGAGAATGATTTGGCGACATGTACGTGGTCCTAGATGTGAAGGTCAGAACTAGTGGAACTAATGAAAGTAGTTCATCTGAACATTTGTCAGGGAAATATCGTTTCGTTTGTGGCGAAGGAGTTGCAGAATAGAAAATAATTAATCACCCACACGGCCGTGTAACTGTTTTTAAACTATATCATGATTGGAAAAGGAGGACTAGGCAATACCAGCCCAGTATGGTAGTAATACTTCATGTATTTACTGGAAAGGTATTATATGTCCCGGAAGACCCACGTAAAAATGACCTTGTGTCACATGTTGCCTTAAGTGGGAAGGCCAACTAAATACTGTAGTTGTGTATTTGCAACTGCCATTGTCACTGTCAGAACTTTGCGTTCGGGCGGAGAGCACTAACCTAGTCGTGGCTCCGCCGAAGAGTAGAGTCACGACTGGGGAATGATAGACAGATATTTTTAGCCGGGCTACATGACCCGGAAGACCACATAAAAATGACCTTGTGTCACATGTTGCCTTAAGTGAGAAGACCAACTAAATACTGTAGTTGTGTATTTGCAACTGCCATTGTCACTGTCAGTTCTCTGCCTTCGGGCGGAGAGCATTAACCCAGTCGTGGCTTCGCCAAAGGGTAGAATCACGACTGGGGAAAGATAGATATTTTTGGCCGGGTTATATGGCCCGGAAGACCCACGTAATAATGACCTTGTGTCACATGTTGCCTTAAGTGGGAAGGTCAACTAAATTCTGTAGTTGTAGTAGTTGTAAAGCAGTTGCTTAGTTGGTCAGTAAGTTGGTGCAGAGTTAGTTGGAGTTGTTTGGATATAGACTCATTACCCAGACATACTATTTCACTGCAAGACTGTATATATTGATTTCTACTAATAGCATTCCTGAATTGACTAACCCGTGCTCCAGTTTATATATTTTGTTCAATATAACTTACATTTTCTATCTCCATATCTGTTTTTGTTATTTATTATTTTGTGTGGTTTCTTACCCGGAATCCACAACAGAATAAAATAAGAACAAGCAAGAAAAAGTGTCTTCAATCTAACATGTTTCACTTTAACAAGCCTCTTCAGAGATTCTTTAAAGACACAATGATTTAAAAAATCTCATTAAAAAGTCCAAGAGATAATTGTGGTATAGTTTCATTGGTCAGATACGTGTCACGTGTGATAAAGAAATGGATTAATATTAAATGTAGAAGAAAAAAATCTTATATCTGTTTAAGTGTGTGTGCAAATGAGTAATAAAAATATTAGATGTTTATTATGAATCTAAGTATATGTAAACAAAAATAATGCGTATCAAGCGTATTTAAACTACAGACGAATTAAGTGTGTATATATGTCGGTAACGTTAGTGTGTGTGAATGACAGCAATGAAATACATTTTCATTCAAAATATATAGCAATCATTGTATCAGTCAGTGAAATTCCATACGTGATACACGCTTGGGCGATCATGTCTCGAAAGAGACATGACTGACTGGGCAGAAGATTATCCCGCAGTAGGTTGCCATTGCTTTCTGCGGTAGGCTGGTTGCCAACCAAGGCTATAGAACCCAATCTGCCCTATTATTTAACCCATAGCTGGAGGAAAGAAGCGGATTAATATCTTTCCCAAGGGTATTTTGGCGTAAGTTAATGCAAGGAATTCAACTGGGATTCGAACTCAGCATCCCGATTTGTCGTTCCGAGTCGATATCCTCTTCACCACAACGCACATCCTAATTATTGTATATATGTGTCAATTAATGGAACGATTTTCTCTTTTTAATGAAAATGAGACACCCATGTATGAATGGGTGTGGATGGGAAGAAATAATGTGCGTATGAGCGCGTGTATGAGTCGCTTAAGTTAATATGTAAAATAAGGTATACACGTGTCAAGTGATGGACTGGATTTCTTTTCTAAATAACGTGAGAAAATCATGTATAAATGTGTGCGTTTATGAGTCTGGAATTGTAAAAACGAAATATATTTCCGTTTAAAATTCTAACGAAAATAATGTATAAAAGTAACAAGAAAACTTTTTATAAATAAGTAAATAAATAAATAAATCAATAAATTTCCAAAAATAATATGTTAATGGTTAGAAACTTTCAATGAAATATTAAAATACTAAGTATCTATGTATTAAAATTGTTACAATAACATAATTAAGTAATAATATATAAATAAGAAACATACACACAAATTATCATTATAAATCATTATAGTATTACAATTAACCAATATAAATACTATACAATAATGAATAATAGTAATCGCTCATTCATTGAATCGCATCGCTCATTCAATAATGAATTAGAGCACACTGGCTATTGGGCGTGTATAATGATAATATACGCGCTAAAAAGTCTGCCTTCTTCTACCGAGCGCCCTTAGCCCAGAGGTAGAATTGCCGACTGACGTCAATTCGGTTGGATTTCAATCCTGGGTTAAAAGCAGTCGGAGTCTAACCGTACTGATGAGCTGTGATACAGCGAAACAGATCTGTCTGCGGATGACTATATTGGTCGGGTGCCCCTGCTATTCTCCTCGGGCTTCTCGACAAGGTACAGCGGAGGGTCTGTAATGTGATCGATACCGACTTGGCTGACCGCCTGCAGTCTCTCTCCCACCGGCGCGACGTGGCTTCCCTGTGTCTCTTCTATCAATACTTTCACAGCTTCTGCTCCGATGAACTTAGATCACTGGTGCCCCCTAGGTACGAATTTGCACGAGATACTAGATTAGCAACTAGATCCCACCCTTTTACAGTGAAACCGATAAAATGCAACCGCAACTTCTACTCCAACAGTTTCTTCTCTCGCACTTCCCGACTGTGGAATTCCCTTCACATGATTGCTCCCCGACGGCTACAATCTCCAGGAGTTTAAATGTAAGGTCAATAGACACCTCTTAACACACTAACTCGCTCCCATTCTTTCAAACATTCTTCCCATCTACCCTAACCTCATCCTCGGTATCCTTACCCATCTATCAACTTCCTTCTGACATTTCCTATATCTAACCACTCCTCTTTACCTTTCCCTATGTAGCCCCATGCGCAATAGTGGCAGTGGAATGCCTTGCTTGGGGTGAAATGATTAAAAGAAAATTAATGTGTAGAAAATTGTCACTTAGCTGAGCATTGTTATTTCAGTCGTGCCAACTTTGTAGTTTTTTGTGAAGACATTATTGTAATATCTTCACTTTTCAGGGTCATTTGTTTTTCTCTGATGACAAACAAATTCGTTTACCTAAAATTCATTTTCACTAGTAAACTACTGAAAAAATTTGGGTACTAAACACCATTGCAATTCAACACTATATATATATATATATAGTTTTAGTGCAAATAATTCATGCAGAATTCGAAATTTCGTGAGGACACCGTTAAACTTAGAAGTTGGCATGAACCTGTTCAGTGACAAATTCTTTGCACTAAAACTAGCAACGGTGTATATCTGCAATCCAGTATCGAGCACTTTACGATAAAAAACCGGTTTGCCAACAAAACTTTTATCAGCAAAACTACTAAAAAAACGATAATTTTGGCTACAAAAAAATCACAATATATATATATATTTTTTTTTCTTAGTCCTTACAATCACAAGCATCTGATACATCCACATATTATATATATATAATTTATTCAGAAATTATAACATAATATGTTATGATGTAACTACAAAAGTAACTATTTTGTTCCGACACTACTTGTGTATATATTGAAGTAAATTAATAAATATACATATGATGAGGGTGCACATATTATTAATTCATGTGTTAATAAAACCGTGCTCAATGTATGAACATAGCAGTATTTTATATATATTAATAAATCTACGTATTATCCTACGTCTATGGCACGACTTGGAGTTTTATGCGTTATGCAATCATCAGGTGCATATTTTAAACTCATTTTGATTATGTATATTTATTAATATATATATATATATATTATATATATATTAATATATATATATATATATTAATATATATATATATATATTAATATATATATATATATTATATATATATATATATAAAGAAAGAGAGAGAGAGAGAGAGAGAGAGAGAGAGAGAGAGAGAGAGAGAGAAGCGATATATGGATGTGCCAGACGCATATGATTTTAAGGACAAAGAAAATAGAAGAAATAGATCAGTGGTCAGTGTTTCCACTTTCACGGCTAACGTAAAACAAAGCGAAAAGAACTAAGAATAAGATGAAACTAATGAAAAAAATCATCACAATTGGTTACTGTAATTAGTTACAAGTCAACATGGTTGTCGAACGACATGCAAATATCAAAGGTGTCTTGCTTTGCGCTTTTCCATTAAAGTGAAACTGCATATTTAACATGAAGCTTAAACGACAATGATCTTTTTTTTTTAGAGTTTGTCTGTTGGGAAATTATCGGAGCATCACGTCCACTGAATCATTTCTTTACTCGCCTCGATTGACATTCGAATCCAATGTCACGTAGCTTGTCAAGACAACGACATCAGCAAGGAAGGTCGATATCTGGTGGACCTCTTGGATTTCGCGTAGGCGTGGGTTTGGTCAATCGAGCTGCTGAGAAGATGAAATGCTTGGCCATGTCCAGAGACAGTTGCATTTGGTTAGACTGTTATTACGGATATGACGTCATCAGATCGTTGCGACGTTTGTTAAAATGCACAGACACAACGATCGTTTATGAGGCTCTCTCACTGGCTGTTGCGTGCGTGAGGGAAGACCGGGGGAAAAAACATCGTAAAAAAAGGGATAGGTTAAAACAGACAGAAGAGAAATAATGATAAACAAATGCTGAAAAAGTGAATAAAATATCTGAGGAAACGAGAGAGAGAGAGAGAGAGAGAGAGAGAGAGAGAGAGAGAGAGAGAGAGAGAGAGAGAGACGTAGAAACAAACAGCGAATGATGAAAGGGAGAGAGAGAGAAATTGTAGAGAAACAAAAATGTAGAGAACTGAAATAGATAGAAAGAAAGAGGGTAAAAGTCTACAGAGAGAAAAGTAAGAAAAAGAGAATATATATATATATATATATGAGGAAGGGAGAAAGAGAAAGAGAAACATGTTTTAAAGAGGAAATAAAGAACGACATGATAAGTGGAAGGAGAAGCCTTTAAATAAAAAAAAAGGAATAGACAAAAAACAAAACAAAAAGTATACAGACAGAAATGCGAAAAACTATATATATATATAAGTTTCAATATATATATATATATATATATATATATATAAGTTTCGGGTTTCAATCCTGGGTTAGGAAGCGACCGGAGACTAAACCGTACTGATGAGCTGTAATACAGCGAAACAGATCTGTCTGCGGATGACCATATATATATATATATATATATATATATATATATAAGAAAAAATTTAGGCAGACACGTTATTTCATGGTAAATAGGAAGTATGGTCTTATTTCAGATGAACCATCATCAACTTCCGTCTTTATTGTACAGAAGATTTAACACAATATTCTTCTATATCTACACCGCATGCTTATATATATATATATATATAAGGAGAGAGAGAGAGAGAGAGAGAGAGAGAGAGAGAGAGAGAGAGAGAGAGTCTTATATGTGTGTGTGTGTGTGTGTGTGTATAAATAATTAATAATAAAAGCAGAATGTACAATCCCCGAAATTCAAAGTTTACAACGGAGCGAAAGATTCGTTTAAGTAATCAGAGCCTTTGATTTTCCAAATAAAAAGTCTTTTTATAACAGTGCGAAGTTTCGTTAAGACTACTATCAGATCTTTCAATTTCTAAATAAAAAAAAGTGTTTTCATACCAATGCGAAGTTTCGTTAAGAATAATCAGAGCTTTCAATTTTCCAAATAAAAACAAGTCTCTTCCCAGCTCTTTATCGAAGCTTTACGGAAAAGGCCAAATGGGATCGAACGGTTGCGACGACTGCGGCGGCCGGGGGGGGGGGGGGTCTGAAAAACTTCCAAATTCTGATTTTTCTCACTGAGGCTGCGATTTTTTGTAGTTGTCCCCAATTCTCTTGGGGGATGCCGATAGATCCGTGATATCTTTATGCAAATCAGCTTCTTGACCAATGAGATTATTTCCCTACCTACCCAATTTAAGAGGGAGTTATATCATGCCCTTGGTTCAACCAATGAGGCAACACACCTCATGGGACGTAATTTCTTTTTGTCCTCTTCTTCTTGATTACATCATCTTAGGTTTTCCAGCAGATGTGGGGGCAAGGATTTGACCTTAATTTAACCCATCAAAAGTCCTGACAACTTGTGACTATCGCCATTTCTCATTTCCACTGGCCCCAAAAAATCGAATATCATGAAAAAATATATTTTTTTCTTTTTTTCCCACTTTTCAGCTAATTTCTCTATTTTTCGGATTTTACAAGTACATATTAAATATACATAATTTTTTAAACAGAACTCATATTGCGAATTACAATAAAGCACAACTAACAACACCACTAATAACAATTTCCTTCACTCCAATGTATTAAACCAAAAAGTATATTTACGTGGAAATAAGGTTACAAAAGAAAAAAGTACTGGGCTGTTATGTGATGTCTGTCCTTCAATATGACAGTGAATATTGCACAATCTCATCAAAGATGAAAGAAAGAATTGAAGCAACCAAAATGTCGTTCTACAGAAGGATGCCGAGGATACCATTGACTAAACATGTGAAAAACAACAAGGTTTTAGAGAGGATGCAAACGAAAACGAGTTTATACTTAGCATCAGGAAGAGATAGCTGAGGTTTCTTGGGCATGTAACGAGGAAGGAGGGCCTAGAGAATCTAATACTCACGAAGAGATAAAAGAAAAGAGTGACAGAGGAAAGCAGCGCGCGACATACTTGATGGATGGCGGAATGTGGTTTTGGGCCACAAGGATTATCGGTAAGTGAGATCCCATGATTGCCTACGTCCTGAAGAGACACAGGACATGAAGAAAAAGAAGAAGAATCATAGGCGGTGTGTCATTATTAATAATATTTGGTTCTCTTTTCCAGGTGACTCTTATAATGAAGCAAAATTTCTATTCAAGCTCATCTATAAAGCATGAGAATATTTCTAGCCGTCATTTATCTAAAAGAATAATTTCATAGCTTAATGATGAAAACAGTATTTATTCAACAAAGAAATAAAGCGTGAATATTCATCCTGTCATGTTTAGGGTGACATTGGTATACTCTTGTACATTTCCGTTCGTCAACATTAGTTAAGTTCCATACATGATACTCGACTGGGTGATCATGTTCTCGAAAGAGACACGATTGACTGCATAAAAGATTCTACAGTAGTAGATTGCTGTTACTTTCGGAAGTAGACTGGTTGTCAATCTGTCCTGCTATTTAACCCATAGCTGGAGGGAGAAGCGCAGATTAATACCTTTCCATTGCAACGAATTCAACTGAAATTCGAACTCGGCTCTCAGATTTATATTTCTGAGCTGATATTCATTGCACCACAACCGGTACATTGTTAATGTACCGGTAGTAAAAACGGTCATTGTTCCGAAAAATTGAATCGTCGAGTCGTTTATGAATTCTAGCTGATTCTCTAGCGCTAACTTACTCATTTTGCAAAGGCATGAATCTCTTCTCCCCTCTGTAGCGATAAATTGAATAGCAGTCTATACGGGTTTCTCTATCCGTAAGTGACAGCCAGTCTTGGAGAAGGAGTACTTGGAATTCAAATACGTGGAGCGGAATGTGAGGAAACCACTTTTTTAGCGTTCCCAAGAAGTCATGGTAATACACAGATAATAAAGAGTCATGATTACCTACGTCCTGAAGAGACATAGCATTATCAAAAGAATTGCATTTCAATTATCCTCCCATAATAATTTTTATTTTTAACATTTCTCATTTTCGTTGCCATAATTGATAAGATCCCAGATCATTATCAGTGATGTAAAAAGCAAATAAAAGAAAACACATTCATGTATAAGGAAATGCTGAAAACTTTTTGATCCGGTCAAGAATGGGTTAAAAATTTTGCTTTTAAGCATGAAACATTTTAGGACCTCCTCATTGTATAACGTATGGTCCATCTAAGAAATAATCCTTTCAGAACATTGGCAGAAACACTTCATTTTATGACTTTATCAAGAAATATTATTAAACTCTAAAGTGTTAATTATTTTTTTAAAAATTGCTCAGTGCAATTTGCTTTATTTTTGTTATTTATGCATTGAAGGAAATCCAGAAAGGTAAATCTAAAGCCGATTACTTAAACTGGACGCATGAAGCCCACCTTACTGAGTTTTTTCGAAAACAAGTTGATGAAAAAAACAAAAAAAAAAAACAACAAAAAAACAAAAAACAAAAAACAAAAAAAACAAAAACAAAAAACTATAAAACAAAATAACAACAAAGAAAAAGCAAACACTGTACTGAATCCAAAGCATCTGTAATTGGTTGACACTGGCACACCTGAGCACGGAGAATGTCAACATTCTTCCTTACCTTTTATTTCTTTTCTTTTTTTTTTCGCTTCAAAATATCTTATCTCTACTTAGTCATCAGTAAAGCAGCTTCTCTGTTCTGTCAATGTCTTCCACACTCGGCAGCACCCTTGAGGTAGTAACTCTTTCGCTCAATTGTTCACATTAAACCTTCGTAATAGATTTTCACAGAAATTATTTACAGACTTTGTTCATCTTTACCCCAGACACCGTTCCATCACAAAATCTGATAACGAATAGAAGATTACACAAGTTCATATCAATAAAAAAAGAAGAGGGAGATATCTATCTATCTATCTATCTATCTATCTATCTATCTATCTATCTATCTATCTATCTATCTGTCTCAAACTGTTCCATTTCCTGTATCAGTAGAATAGATGATGAAACGTTGGTAAATTACCTTTCGATGTGTTTATTCAGTTTTCCAGATAAAAATCTAATTTTGATGACCAAACTGTGAGACGAACCTCTTTAAATCAAGCCAGGCTTTTTTTCAGTCCTATAAAAGTTGACAAAATGGCATCAACAAATTACAGTATTTACATTATTCGAACTATTGTCCTCATTTTTGTTATTTGTACGACGTTTCGGCCGTTGTACGCTCCAGCCTTCTTCAGGTGCGAGGAATTTCGAACAAACCCCTTTATTACAAACACTGGGGTATATCATCTCTATCCCTTTTGCGTAGAGCTTCTTTTTGGTAGTCATGAGTTATCTCCCTTTAACCCTGCAAGTTACTTGTTCACCACTGCTGTAGCCTGGTATTGAACTCACAACTTTTTGGGTCAAGTCACAGGAACTAACCATCGTCTATATCCACTGGGCCATGTGTCATAGTCCGAATCTACCTCATCTCAGAAATATAGACAAATATTAACAAATTAGTTCTAATGCTAATGCGTGATCATTTATTTTTTTGCTAACATACACTCCTGATCAAAAATTTAAGACCACTTAAAAATCTTTAAAAAGAATTTTTTTTTAATGGATAGATTTTAAACTCCTCCCACTTAAGGCTACCAATACTAGAATCTAAAAGGTTATGGAAACAAAAAGCTACATTCCAAACATTTTATTTAGAAATTTACATTTTTATAAAATGAGGCGATTTACACGTGAACAAAATTATAAGACCAGGGGTATAAATTGTTAGATCTATGGCAATTCCAATGTTTTTAGTTCAGTTAGGGATTAGCAATCACTGCGTAAAGGTGTTACCATGCCTAAAGCAAGCAAACTTACCAAAGTTGAGCGTTCTCGAATTCTAGAATTCCATAAGCAAGATTTGTCACAGCGGGCGATCGCAGCTAAGGTAAATTAAACAGTAAATATGTGATTTGCAACTTTCTAAAGAACAGTGAGAATTATGGAAAAGCAAAATCCTCTGGTAGGCCCCCCCCCCCAAAAAAAAAATTTCTCCTGCATTGAGTAGGAGAATAAGACGGGTTGTTATGAAAGATGGGGGACTTTCTTCTAGTCAAATTAAGGCAATCACAGATGCTGATTGCAGTCCCGTAACCATCAGACGACACTTAAGACAAAAAGGCATGGTAAATAAAAAGCGTAAACAAATTCCTCGGCTGCTTCCACGTCACAAGTTGGACCGCTTAAAGTTTGGTCGTGAATACCAAACATGGGACGTTGAGAAGTGGAAGAAAGTCCTGTTTTCTGATGAGAAAAAATTAAATCTCGATGGTCCTGATGGCTTCCAACGATAAAAACATGCCTCCTGAAATTTTCTCCGCACGTCATAGTGGTGGAGGGTCCCTAATGGTATGGGGGTGCCTTTTCTTACAGAGGGACGATGGAGCTCCAGGTGATGCAGGGTCGTCAGAGAACGGCTGGTTGTGTTAACATGCTACAAAAAGTATCTTTGATGACGGAGGGCTATCGTTTGTGTGGGGATGGATGATTATTCCAACAGGATAATGCTGCAATCCATGCTGCAAGACGGACCTTGACCTTTCTACAAGAAAATGGGGTCCATCTCTTGGGACATCCTACATGCTCACCGGACTTGAACCCAATTGAAAATGTTTGGGGATGGATGACAAGAGATGTTTATCGAAATGTATTTGGAAAGGCATGGACATTAAAATTCTCATTCTTATAATATATATTTTGTTCATGGAGAAGCTACATTTTCAGTATTATGAACGAGAGAACGAGAAGGGAGTTTTAATGTTCACATAATTCAATTTATGGCTGGTGCTTTAAGGATTTTTATGATATATTTGCATGTTGTTTTAGGATTTTGTAATTATTTCTTGTCAAATCAAAATTCTCTGGTGGTTACTTTTAAAAGGTTTATTATTCATGTCAGTATAATTTCTGTCTTTTAATTTCTAAGGGTTGTTCTTTTGGATTTCATCCTTAAATTTTCAGCAACTCAATATTCTTCTTTGTACAGTTCAAATATCGTATATTAGACGAACTAATAAAGCAATCAAATCGTCATTAGTTAGTGGAGGTCATTCTTCAACAGAAGGCGTCATTTTACCTTTCGTTAAAAATATGACTATGATATAAGAGTATTTTCATGACTCTAAATACCTTCACAAAACAATCTATATATTCAGTTTAGATTAAAATAAAATAAATCCTTGATAGTGGTTAAAATCACATGAAAAATTCTATAAAAACTTAAACATAACATTTTGTCTGTTATTTTTTTAAAAATTCGTTAGTGACTAAATGCACACACACACACACACACACACACACACACACACACATATATATAACTTAATTCATTTTTTATTAAACATTAATTTAAAATTAGATTAATTTTAAATGAAAAACAAATTCAATTGTAATACAAATTGCAATGTAGCTTGCATTGAGTACTTTTAAAAAAAGTAAATGCCTGAAAACTCTGGATTCTAAATCTATTGGTTCTCTTCATCTATATATATAATAGAGTGTGTGTGTGTGTGTGTGTGTGAGAGAGAGAGAGAGAGAGTGAGGGAAGAGAAATAGAGAGTATGTAACAAAATTTGGAAAATATATTACCTAATGGGTGAAATGAAATGGCCTTGTATATTTTGTCTGAAAGGTGGTTGAATTTTTGTCAGCAACACTAAAGATGTACCGTTATTTCCGGTAGTAAAGTGAAAAATTAATATGCGTATAAATATGTATGTGTGATTGGATAAGTGTAAATATATAGCGTTAATATGTGTATAAATGTGTGAATATGAATATTTGTATTGGCTGTAACTTTGCTATGGATATGTGCGCATATGAATATACTGTTTTTAATTCAAATAAAGATAGAATAAAGTATCTGTATACAGTCTTGATTGGCATCCAGAAAGAAATAGCCACCTACTGCGGGAAAATCATCTGCTTCGTCAGTTATGGTTTGAAGGAGCCATGATCACCCAAACATGTATCCCGTATGACACTTAACTGACTGACTGAAATATGTTAAATTCCTACACGTACTGGAAATTATTTCTTTGGAAAATATTGACTTTAATTTATTTGAGAATTCTCAATCAAATCTTCGTTTCGAAAAAAAAAAGTTCACACACGCATTCCTCTACAAAAGCTAGTGTTACTTCTTTTCCTCTTTCTCTTTCTCTTCTTCTTTCTCTCTTTTTGTACACATTTTTTTTTCACGCCGACAAGCATTATATGTGTCATTGCTAGATGGATGCCACCACAAGTGATGCATAAAATACTAACTGAATTCTACCTTTTTATTTTTTGTGGCTTTCCTAGCGTCTTTGAGGTGACAATCGAACACGTGATTTTGTTTCATACTTGAAGAAATTTAAGTCATATTTTACAAATTCTGAAATGTGATTTTCTACACGATTTGTACGTGGGTCGAGATATTTAAATGTTTTTGTAAAAAATTAAAATGGAGGAATGCATTTTCTTCATTTGATGATATTCTTTAAAAATGTTGACAAAAACAGTGTAGATAATTACAGTTTATAGAGATGGTACCATAATAAAGTGTACTGTTTCTAAGTAAGTTCAAAAGTAAAAAGTTTAATCTGGAAGACCAAGAACACACTAGGTAGGCCAGCAATCGATGATGAACAATCGAAACAGGGCATCGCTGAGAAAATTCAAATATATCATATGAACATTATAATCAATTTAAAAAGAAGAGCTACAATCTTTGGATGTTTCGAAATTTAACGTATTTCTGTCTGCGTTTCTCTGTTGAAACGCAACAAAAACGGATAATATTTTACAAATACAGGTGATGTAAATGTATTTATTTACAACAATGTAGAACGTAAAATGGTCTTAAGGAACACGAAATCATTAACTTTTATTCAGTCTGAAAACTACATCAGTAGAAGGTGATGCACTATATCTGTGGGGAGTGAAAGTGCATTGTGTACGTTACGAGCTTTTTCCGCAAAATCAGAGGTTGAATTCAGACAAGTACTGTTCCCATTGGGAACGATTAAAGACAACAATCGGTAGAAAGCGTCTGGAGTTGGTCAATCGGAAAGATGTCGTTTTCTATCAGGACAAAACCAGATTCCACATCACTTTTGCAGAACGACAGAAATTAGTACATCTCTGCTGGGATATCGTACTACACCTGCTGTAGTTACCTGAACTTGCACCTTTAGATTATGACTTATTTCTATCCTTATAAAATTCTCTTAAGAGGCAAAATTTCGATTTCTGGAAGCCTCTTCGACTACTTCATCACCTAAAAAAGACGCCAAGTTCTGTGAGGATAGAATTATAAAGCTGATTGAAAGTTGGCAAAAAGTAATGAAAAATAATGGCACATATATGGATGCATAAATCTATATAAAAATATAAAAATATTGATTTTGAAATTCTTTTAAAAACACTAGGAACTTTTGTTCCGGGTCAATACTAGATCAATATCAAGGTAAAATCAACATATAATGCACACTGTAAAAATTTTCTTGTGTTCAGTGGCCTCAATGAAATGATAAGATTTGTTATCAAACGAAGGTTCAATAATTATGGCTTTGACTGCGTTCAACAGATATAAATATTAAACATGCATTCACATTGTTAAAATATTCTTTTTTTTTAATTGCACTGAGAAAATAAATGATATCAATAATAAAATTGATTTACTTGTTAGTTCTATAAGTACATAGCAATATATGTATATATTTTGTAAACCATATGTCTTTGCAACAATCTATTTCGTTATCTATTGGTCTTTTTTCAGTTTCGAAAATCAACGTGATTGAAAATTCGTATGATCGATGTTAAAGAGTAAGTCATCCTATATATATATATATATATATATATATATATACAAAAGGAAGAGGGTTATTTGTAAAATAAAAAAGGAGATCCTATTAACATTAATTATTAAAAATTAAATACTAAAACTGATCCAGCTAGAAGGCTCAATGTAATTAAAATAATTTATTTACAGAGCAAATATATATACTTCATATAAAACATTCAAATTTTCCAAGATCGTATGGCCATTTCGACGATTGAAATTCGCCTTATCGGTGATCTTAATCATCATGGGAAAATACAGTTGTTGTTACACACTAAACCAAATAATTGCATTTTACTATGATAATTAAGATCGCCGATGAAGCCAATTTCACTCGTTGAAATGCCCATACGATCTTGGAAAATTTTAATTATATATATATATATATATATATATATATTCTAAACATATATTGTTAAATATAACAGATAATGAAAGTCTATTATGTTTAATCATGATCCATTCCAAACATCGTATTTTGTCTTTAATTTCAGGTAAAAATAAAGAAAAAATTGCCCAACATTTGGACATTTTATTATTATGCTGGGTCTAAGCTTTCGGCTCACGTGAGACATTTTCAGCGAGGTTACATAAAGGCATCCACCTTCAAAGATGATATTATCTTATGTTGTCATAAAACATTGCTACGCAACGATAACAGTTACCGAATAGCAGACGCAGTTCGTAAATTTGTAATGTGGTTCTATGATGTCACGCCGCGTGAGAGACAGAAATGTTAACAAAACCATATGTCTAAATGCAATGTAATGTGTTGTGACCAGATTGAAATGTGATTTTATTAAGTGCGGGTTGCTTTGATTTAATGTAGATGGCCTACAATATATGAAAATTCTTTTACTGTATGTATGCGCGAGTATTATTGTGTTATCGACTAAAATCTAATATACCAACATGGCTATGTTTTTCTAAGAAATGTTGTTTAATTGAACTATGATAAGAAAGGTGGCAGGTAAGTCTACGGGAGCGTGGTTGGGGTTTATTATTAGTACCAGAGATACAATATCTGAACGGGCATGTAAATTAATACAATATATTGGTTTTCTCTAGAGGATTTAGTTGTGTGGTTGTAGGGTTATTAGAGACTTTAAAGTGAATTGTTATAAATTTTTAATAATATATGATGAGCTTAACTTGATTATTATTATTTATTGGTTTAGCATTTGTACGTATTGTTTTTGAGTGTTTTTCATCATGTTTGTAATTATTATGCATTTGGTTGCAATAATATAAATTAATAGTGCTATGTTTATTTTGACGTACACTCTTATCTATATTATCAATATTGTTAGAGGTATTATTAAAGTTTATTTATATAGTGTTGAGTTATGATAATGTTTGGCGCCAAGATTGTTGTTTTTCAGCAGTTTACTGAAAAAAGGTATTATGGCATGTAGGCTTATATATATATATATATATATATATATATAAAAATATAAATTAGAGAATATTTTCAAAATTCAAAGGTGTCGGATGTATATTTCGACATAGGATCTCTAATAGAGACTCTACATCACATCAGCGACATTGTTTTTCCAAATGGCGAAGGCCCTGAGTTAGTGTGGAGGGGTTTTTGGTTAACAACGGTCACAAAGTGGAAAAGGACAGAGCTGGTAGTCGCGGGGTTACAGGGTGTTGAAATGGTATATTTAGGAAGGGGAGGAATAGGAGTTCATATTTTATAAAGATAGACAACTAAATGAGTTAAATTACTTTTTAAAGTTAAGATTTTGGGCTGTTTGAAGAGGTGTATTTAGGCGAGAAGGAATGGGTTTCAATATAAGATTTTAAAATTTTTTAAAAGTTTATTTGATTAAACCTTTTAGGTAGAAGCGAGTTAAATGCCAATTACAGGAAGTTATCAGTTTAAAAATTATTAGAGAAAGAATATTAGAGAAAAAATATTAGAGAAAAAATATGTGTTAACCAAGGAAAAAGGGGTTAACACAAGGAAAAAGAATTCATATTTTCTAAAGATAGGCAATTAAAGGAGCTTGGTATATGAATGTAGGGGGGTTAAAATACTTTTTAAGGTTAACGTTAGAGTAAAATTAAGATTAAAACTCAAATTGAATCCTTTTAATTTATGTTCTAACATCTAGTGAACGGGGATTTAAATTCTAAATTTAAGTATTCGAATAATTTGCCTTGTGGCGGCACTTACTGATAAATTCCCTTCTAAGATTCGGTAGCCGGTGTTGGTGGGGGTATTTTAATATTGAAATTTTTTCCAGTAAACATAGACATATATATATATATATATATATATATATATATATATATATATGTGTGTGTGTGTGTGTGTGTGTGTGTGTGTGTGTGTGTGTGTGTGCTGAAACTTTCCTATATTTATATAAGATAGAGCGGAAAGGAAACTAAAAGACCTTCTACGGAAGATAAGCTAAAGAAAGCAGAAAAAATGTACTACATATAAACTATAAAAAAACAGAATGCATGGTAATTCTTAAAAAGAGGAGCCCAAAATGACAGCTACCGTCTAGGGATAATAAAATAAAAGCAAGGTACAGAAATATAAATACCTGGGAAGTGTTCTAACAGAAAACGGAAAGTGCGAAACTGAGATTTGTAGGCGAATCGGCATGGCCAACGATGCATTCAAGAAGATGAGTAGAGTATTGAGAGACAGGAAAGTTTCGCTGGAAATGAAAAAGAGAGTACTGGATTGTTATGTGATATCTGTTCTTCAATATGGCAGTGGATGCTGAACACTCTCTTCAAAGATGAAGGAGAGACGTGAAACAACCGAAATGTCGTTCTACAGAAGGATGCTGAGGATACCATGGACCAAACGTATGAGCAATTATGAGTTTTTGAAGAGGAAGGAAAGTAATACTTAACATCAGGAAAAGACAGATGAAGTTTCTGGGACTTCATCTGTCTTTTCCATGGGGAAGGAGGGCATGAAGAATATGATACTCACAGGTCAGATAGAGGGAAAGAGAGGCAAGGCGTAACATATTTGATGGGCTTGAGCAAATGGATGGCAGAGCGGAGTTTGGGTTGGATATCAGGAAAAACAAGTTAAGAGCCACTAGGGATAGGGAGATCTGTAGAGCCATGAAAGCGTTAAGCCCTGAAAGGACGGCACAGAGAAGAAGAAGAAAGAAGAAGAGCGTTAATTGAGCATGTTTATACTGAAGCGTAGAAGTGACCTTCATTATCTACACTATATGTTATTCTCACTCTGTCTCTCACTTACACACTCTCTCGATAATTCTTTCACTCGCTGCATATATATATATATGTATATATTATGCTCCCATTAAGATTGAGCATTCTAGAGAGGAAAATAGAAAAAACAGTTACCACTTTGACGATATATGCATAACTCTTTAACAATGAATTGAGTTCTTTCGGTGACTGGCGTGTGTAAACGGCACTTATATATAACACACTTAAATTTCAGTTATTCACTTCCGTGTGCCTGTGGCTTATAGGTTAGCGACTCCGACTGACACTAAATCGGTTGAGTTTCGATCCCGGCTGGAGGCAAGTGGATGTCTAGCCAGACTGACAAGCTGTGATACAGCGAAACAGGTTTGCATGTGAATGATGAATATATATATATATATATGAATGACGGAATAAGTAACAGATAAGTAGCTATAACTTTAACATATAATTGGCTATAACAGCCTTATCGAATGTAAATTGATGTTTCTCATGTCAGGAGGCGCCGTGGATGTCTTTTGGGAAAATATCCGTTGATGTTTTAACTATCTTGTAATACTCCTTGAAGTAACTTTTCTTCCATTTAGTTTAGAAGGAAAATTTCTCTCTCATTTTTTTCTGCTTGGTTTAGAAAATTTGAAATATGTGTTAAATCTGACAAAATAGTTGAATAACGGACAAACAGGAAAATCTTTATGGCATGTTGCGCTATTTATTTTGGTACAACAGAAATGTTTGGAATAATTTGGATATATAATTTAGTTTCTTAATAAATATAAAGATTTCCCTCCCTTATTCAATCACTTCTGTAATCTAGTTTTTCAGCTTATTTAACAATTTAAAAACAATTCACTGGGTAAGTAACAACAAACAGTATCTAAATCAATATGCGAAAAACCAGCAAACATGATGTCTACTAGACGTACACAGACATACAATTGTCAATGTAGATTATCATCTGATGACGACATAGAGAATCTAGAATTTTTCATATACACGCTCACATGCATACACAAGCACACAAAAGTAATGTTAACCCCTTAGATAATATTGAAATAATAAATTGCCTCTCTTCCATATAATCAACAAATTTACTCAAACTATTTATTCATTAAGAAAAAAAAACTTTCATTCAATTTTTATTCCAGCTTTGATAAAAAATTTTGAAAGTTATTGTAATTCATTTAATAAAGGTTTTTCTTAATGAATTATAATTTGTTGATAATCTGGAAAAAACTAGAGAATTTACTTTGTCGCAGCTGTGTACACACCACACACACACACACACACACACACACACACACACACACACACACACATATATATATATATATATATATGTGAGCACTGCTATGTTTATTTTATTTACCAAACAGGTTTCATATCTTTTAAGTATGCACGTTGAGGATGTGTATGAATTATTTAGACGTTAATTTTTATGATAATGTGTGTGTATGTGCGTTTACAGTTAGGGGAAGATCGTGTAATTACGTAATTCTGCTCCTGTAAGAGGCATGTGTGCACCTACCGATTCACTTTTCAATATTTGACTAAATGACCAGATGACCAAAGTATTTTTTGTAATGAAATTTTTCAGCTTGTTCGTTATTTTGGGCAGTTTTTTTTGTGAAAAGGTTAAAACAATAATTTCCCTTTTTTGTATACTAAGATTATTCAAATAATCCAATCAGAATCAGATTTACTCGTATTACTATAATCAGTAATCTACAATCACAACAACAGACTGAAATGAAATGTACATATGTCTATTCATCTGTTCTTGTGTATGTACATGTACGAATCCCAAATATGGATTAAATAGCATATACGTTAGGCTCTATAGCATTGAGTGTCACCCAGTCGAAGTGAAGAAAAACACCGAATTCAAGCCAATGGAGACTACTCCACTATTTTCCTCAAGAATGCATGGTAATTCACAGATAATAAATAAATGCAAACTGTGGAGAGCAATTATCGCCTACGTACTAGATGTAGGCTGTGGTGCAGTGAATGTCGAGAAATCGGAGAGCTGAGTTCGAATTCTAGTTGAATTCGTTACTTTAACTTACGCACAAATGTCCTTGAGAAAGGTATTAATCTTCTCTTTTCCAGCTATGGGTTAAATAGCATGACAAATTGCGTTTTTTAGCTTTTGTTGGCAACCAGTCTACCGCAAAAAGTAACAGCAGCCTACTGCGTGAAAACCTTCTTCCCAGTCAGTCCGGTTTCTTTCGAGATATGATCACCCAAGCGTGTATCACGCATGGCACTTGACTGAAATACTATATATAATTATATATTTTATTCATATAATAGATATAGTTTTGTACATATTCAAAGATAACGACACAGATTCTCACATTTTAAAAAAGTAATATTTTATAATATAATAGTAGATCAAAAATAGAAATAATCAATTAAAATAGTAATTAACATTGCTTCATTTAAGAAATTCAGATAATAACACCGCTAATACTATGAGGTTTTGTAAACAATGCAGATGCCGACATTCGGCGAGAATAAGGAAGAATAAGTTATATGGCTAAATTGATTGCTTGTAACCAATTGGTCCTCGTAGTCGCATATGGAGTCCAGCTGCTCCGTCATGTAAAGCTCCCGAGAATAAAATGTATTCTTTATTTTTGGTCGACGCAGCTTATTAATGATCATAAAATGACTATGCTGGTATGACAATACGTGAGTTGGGATAAAAAGAAAATGAAATATATATCCGTAATAGGAAATTCGAATAATATTACGACATATGGTTTCTCTATTTGATAAAAGCTTTATGACTGAATCCATTAACGTGTTCTAATAGTGTTGACTAATTTTCTTCATTTTTTCTTAAACATATGGTTACTATTTGTTTCTTTTTATCTTGATATGCAAATGAAAAACATAAATCCATAAAAGATAATAAAATTCTCGTCTCCTGCGTTTGGGGCTCACGAATTATATGTGGCTAATCGGTTATTTTACTGATGTTTCATTTGCCTGTGTCTTACCACATGGTTATGGTATACACGACTACATCTGTTTGTTAGTATGTTTGCATACTTATGCAGGTATGTGTGGAAAATACAAGCGCATATGCATATATAATTAGAGTTTTCGGTTTCAATATGGAGGCGTGTGCCAACGTTCTACCCAGATTTGTGAGACGTGTTTTAACAAATACAGGTCAATTTATTTCTTTGGTTTCTGTTTGAGTAAACAATACAGTTTAGAATAATGCACCTGAACGTAGAGTAAGCACTGTAAGTCTTTTCACTTTAGTCATTAAGACATGTTTAATCTGACATTTTGTTTGTGACTAATTTGAAACAGTCCAATGTCTTTGCTTTTTATATCAATGGGGAATGTACACACCACCACACAGTCAAAGTATCTATATGCAGACACTTTATTTAAAATCTACCACACTCATATATATGCAGATAAACGTATTCATTCCTATAAACAAATACGTAAATATAATTCACTCCAAAATAGAGATGCATCACACACACACACACACACACACACACACACACACACACACACACACACAGAAGTACTAATATTGAAGTGATTTCTGTATTTTTATGCATGTGTGTCCGTGCCACAATCATGCACAAACGACAATACCCGATTCATTCAGTTTTTGACCTAAAAACGCAGGTGACAGGCTACATGTGTTTTACCTTGGAAATTGTGCGAGTTAATAAAGGTTTGTTAAAAGCTCATCAAGCAATTTCTAGACAGATTAAGCAAGCAAAATAGTTTAGAATATTATGAAATATGTGCTATGAAAAAGGAAATGTTTTTAACCTCATCAATAGGCGAGCAGACATTTATAATCGACTTCCGATTTCAACGTAAAATTAATTTCCTGATCTTTGTTACTATTATATTCTTTGAGATAAAATACCAGGTGCAGATAACCTGAAGAGAAAGAAAAAGAATATCAAAGTTACCGGAAATCACGAGAACATTTTTTGGATTAAAATATCTTTTGTCAATTAAAAAATAAAATACTAAGACGCAAAAAATAATTTCCGTTTGTTTGTAAAATGTTGAATAACATTGAAAATCTCTTCATACACGATTCAAATATTTCGGGATTTAACTTTATTTTTCAGTTCTTTTAAATGTACAATATGGCTCCAAACTCTAGGAATGAAGTATTGTTACTGAAAAGAATAGTGCAACTGAAGAAATAAACATAAGTCTGCTACTGCAACAGATTCTAGGGAAATTGTATATGCAGAAGTCACTTGACCCAATTCCACTTCAATTCCTCAACTTTCCTGGGCTGTTTTTTGTCCCTCAGCAAGCACCACGTTAAAACACCTGCCATTCTTCTCAGGAATCTCGAACATCCAAACTAGTTCAATAGAATTCACAAGCTGGCAAACAGTTTCTAATCTAAAAATAAATGACAGGCTTTCAAGTTATGACGATACACTTTTAGATAAAATATAATGACTTTATAGTCTTTGGAGAAGCTTATTTTTTAAAGTATTTTTAATAAAATATGCATCCATAGAAATTATCAGTTAAAATTATAACACATAACCTACAGAGAGAGAGAGAGAGAGAGAGAGAGAGAGAGAGAGAGAAGGAGGAGGAAAGAAATGTGACCACGAGAAAGAGAGGGAAAGAGAGAGTGAGAGAGAGAATAAGAAAGGGTTAAAGAAGAAAAGGACGTATCAGGAAGCGAGAATAACGTTCCTTAACGTCGATTAGGGAGCATAATTTAAACGGAGTATAAATTAAAGGGAGTATACATTAAACAATAATCTAACACCGTTTTTTCAGGATGTAGTACTTCTTGATTCTACACAACTTTCTATCTTTTGGGGCTTTTAGTAATGTTTGCCCTCTTACTACACCACCATCGCTTGTTCTGCCGTCCATTTACACAACCTCATTAAAATCATTAGTCCTAATTTATCCCTGCATCTTACGATACTGTGAGTCGGATTCTCCAAGCACTCTTTTCCCATTACGAATCACCAATTTCAGAATCGTTTTGTAGAGCAATATTTCTGTTGACTCACGCCGTTCTTTACCTGTTGCCATGCACAGTCAATAAGCAGTAGCTATTACAAACAGTTCAATACTCTTTCTTTTCATTGTTTCTAACGAAATGTTCCCGTGTTTTTAATACTTTGCTTAGCAATTGAAAGCATTTTTCATTATTTCAATGTGCTTTCAAATTTCTCATCATCTCTTATAGCACTTCCCAGATATTACATTTTTTTTTTGCTGGTTATTCAAATTCATAACTCGCATCTTGGACAACAAAGTATATTTTGCCAGTTAATAAATATCGGAAGATTGAAAGTTTTGAGGAGCATGGAACTACCTTTTAATTGCTTTTGGGGTGGTAGTACGGAAGCAGTAAAGAGATGGTTAATGTTTATTAATTCGGCCTCGTGTCATACATAACCGAACTCCCTACAATTTAGGATTATTCGCTGTCATAAGGTTGGAGATTGGAATGTGTGAATTTTTGGAACAATAAAAGTATACATTTTGTATAGGTACGTACAATCAAATTTTCGATACCTCAATTTAAATTGAATTTTTAAAAATAAAAAAAAAGTTTTCTTGAAGCAATAATTTTAGTTTTAATTGAAAGCCAAGAGATTGAATTTTTTAATTACAGTAAGCAAAATGCCCTGGTGTATTTCAAACCGAAATTATACTGATCAGAATCAAAAACCTTTTAGGTTTTAAAAAAAAAATTTAATTTCAAACTTTCCACTATTTTTCATCGATTGTAAACAGTAGCCAATTCTCGGTTTTAAAAAATCTTACCAAAATAAAATACATCTCGCTGACACATTATTTTATTCAAATTACCGAATTTAAACTTACCTGAATTTTTCTTGAAACAAGAATTGCTTGCTTACTGCCTGAAATTTTTCGAAAGAACATTTTCTCAATTACGGTAGCCTTGTTATCACAGCTGACAACACCTTATCAAAGTCTTTATTGATGATTTACAGTAGTTGGCAAAAAGTATGGAAGACGAATTTCGTATAAAAAGGTTAATATACGGATTTTTCTTTTCATGCAATGGAGGACAACCCTTGAATCACGTGAGCTTTTAATGATAAAGATCGCGTACAAACAAAATACGGGTAATCAACATGCAGAAAATTAAAATATTTTAATTATTTAACAAAAAATGAGCACCATTATTTAGAGTAAACTTTTAGATTTTTCGATTTGTAAATATATTCGCCACACATTAATTTAAAAAATCTGAGAGACCTTTGAGGAGGAAATTTTTAAAAAATTTGAAACTTTTAAAAAAATTACTTAATAAAAAAATAAAAAAATAAAAATGAAAACAATTCTTGTAAAAATTCATTATTAATGAAAAAAATTCTATTTAGAATATGATATCGTATTAATTTATGTTAATAAAAGCAATTAAAAGTTTATCCAAATAAAAGAATAGCATAATTTTATTGCATTTTTTTTTCCTAATTCGAAGCAGATTTTCAAAAAATGAGCAGGTTTTGAAGAAAAAAAGAGAGGTGATTAGCATTCCCCAATGACTCATGAATTGAATTAAAATTATCTATATGTTGAGACCTAGTCGCTTTTTTCGACATTTCTGGAAATTAATTGGTGGAGGGTAACATATGTAAAAAAATGTTTTTACCAATATTTTCTAAACATAATAATTTTGAAACTGATTTCAGTCAATTATGAATAAGTCCTGAAAGATTCATCAAAGTCCGACCATTATTTTATTTTTGCAAGAATTTCAGAATTAATGTGTCTTTCACAGTCAAAAAATGCTTTCGCGTTTTGACGTAATAAAATCTAGCGTCTATTTATGCTTCGCATTGACGAGAGAAAAAAAAGATTTTCTACCACTAAATGAACCTGTTAGAACCTGTTAGAAACAATTAAAAAAATTGTAAAAATAATTAAAAATACTTTGATCTATCCTCTTCATGATAACATTTTACTGAGAAAACTTTATTTTTATTTAGTATGAGGCCTTTTCCCTCAGACTGTGCTGTTCTTTCAGCGATTTTGTTGCACATACATAATTTTGTATGTTTAAAGAGAAATTTATTAATGGAAAAGAATAACATGAATTGGCAGAGGCCAATGTTAATTGGGAAAACAGTATTGAGAAGTCAAGGGTCCCAAGAGTTCATTGAAATGTTCGTAGTAGTCCTTGGAAGAGTGAGTTTATGTGTCCACAGGCAGGAACGTATGTATGAATGTATGATTATTGTTGGTTAGGATAGTCTTTGAAATTACTGTTCATGAGAATGGTGAAAAGGAAGGAGGTGAGAGAGAGAGAGAGAGACAGAGAGAGACAGAGAGAGAAAGAGAGAGAGGTAATAATAATAACGGTCGCTTGACATTTGTCGAGGCACGTGTTAATTGCGCTCGTCATCTTAACTCTCTGACCACGGTCAAATTAGCTCGTCTTTTATTTCGTTTGGAAATTCACTTTCGGATGTGATTCTGGACATTTCATTGGACGACAAACATTTCACATCGAGGTGTGAAGTTTCACAAGTTTTGTGTGTATTAGGCAAAGTTTGTAAATTCGAGGAATTCGTTTATATCTAACAATGAGTCTATGTTTAGCACTTGAATTTTTAATGTATAACTTGTTTTGTTCACTACAGTACCTCATAGGGAACCAGCAATGAGAAAATAGTGAACAGCTTAAGCAATGTCAGAATAAAAATATAGTTTTAAAGTAAAAATACCAGCAATATATATTTATACTAGGATGACCAAGAATACATTTTATCTGTAGTTGAAAGCATACACCTGCGTTCAAAGTTTATTTATTTGAAGCCATAAAATTGTTCGAAATATTTAGATTCCGACATTAAATAATCCATAGAGGTTGATATGCCGCTAAACAAAACCAACCAAACAGCCATCATGAAAGAACTGTTTCCTGACATTAATCCATACAATATTCTACAATTTCTTAATGAAATCAAACTGTATTTCAAAATATAACTTCAACAAAACTACTATATAAAACACACATATCAGCGTATCCAGTAATTATTTCCGCGCAAACATTTATATGCACAAAAGTTGAGTATCATCTACTATGAAAGTTGTAAAAGCTTGTATGTTATGTCATATTTATGATATTACTTCAAAGCCCCGAAGAAAATCAAATTAAATAACCAAAAAAGTTGATATGTTATTAAACTTACAAGTAAACATATGTTTGTTAAATACAAATCATGCTTGAAATGCTTTGATCATCCTAACTTTCCGAGGAACATATTTTAGTCAAATGGTTTTAGTCAAATGTAATTTTTACGTTTGATCCACCGCGTGTTTATTGTATTTTTAAATTTTCAAATCGATTACGATGACGGCTAAACTGAATTTAACTCGAATAAATAGATTCTTGCTCTCAGATTGGAACTGTAAGACGTCAGATCAGCTATATTAGCAACATTAATCACTGTGGGCTTATTGTGTAGTATTAATGATTGTTGTATCAAACACGCCATTTTAACCATTGCGAAACTTCATAGAATAAGCACTTGCCTCTACTTCTATCAAATATATAACCTAGGCTAGATAAGATATCAATGTGGAGAATTTATTTCCTGAAACGAAATCTAAAAAGTCATTGTGCGGTCCAGTTATCGCTGACTCATAATCGAAAGCAAAGAACACTTCTGGTTTTATAACCGTTGAAACGATGAGCATTATTTGTGAGAGAAAAGATCGAATACGCACTTTTCGATGCTCACCTGAAAAACCAATTTCTGTAACGCAATTATCTGTTCCTTCCCAACCACCGCTGAAATTCCACGCATTATTATTCAATGAACGGTAGAGTCTTGCAATACGGATGGACTTCATAAAATGTGAAAGGAGATAAAGTGTGAAGTGAATGGCTATAAAGATCAACTTCTTAGACCCGCTTTGCCGCGGAATAAGCAATAATATCTTATTCCTTTGAGCTGTTCGCCGGTTAGCTAGAAGGATAATTTGAGTGTCGGATCATTTTCAGGCAGTCATATTTTAACTTTAGTCTCCATTTAAAGAAAAAAAAATAACGGAAAAAGGAAACAAGTAAAGAAAAATAAAATAAAGATATAAAAACAATCCATGGATGTAGGAAGAGGGGAATTTGTATAATTTCATTGATGAACAGAACTTCGGTATATCGGCAAGTGCGCAAAATATCAGCCAATCAAGAGAGAAATAAGGAAATGTAGAAAAAGAATTGGAAACATTTAATTTGTTTTAACCATGGCTATCAAGTCTTGGTGCAGTCATAAACGCGCTGGTCACGAAAACCATTGCTAGTGAGTTACGTCCTCACAAGGTACTCGAAAATCATTAACTGACAAAATTATGTGTTCTCTGTTGATGAATTAGAGAAAAGAGTGAATGAAAGAAAGAGAAAATAAGAAAAATTCCAAAATAAAAATGCTTGGCAAGAATATATAATTTTCGTTTTAATTTTTAGATTCAGTCAAAAATAATTAAAGTTGTCGCTTTTAAAAAGCTGTAGTTAAAAATGAAAATTGCATTGTAACATTTTTAAATTTATCTAATTATTTAAAAGTAAACAAAGCGTCAGTGTATCAACAAATTGATGACATACTGCTTTTCATAAATATTAGATTTCGTTGTATTTTTGACGTCTGCATCAATCAGTTCTTGAACAAATTTTGAAGTCGCCGCGATCAAATGTAATAGACTATTTCACTGATCTTTCTATTTCAATTCAAGAGATTTTCTTATGTCAGTTTTGACTGGTGGTAAGAGTTAAATTCCTTAAGATGACAACACCTTCCTCTAGCAATTTTCACTTGTAAAATTTATTTCACGCTTATGTAGAACCTCTTCCACAAACGCACACATATACAAATATTAATAAAAAGATTATTTATATCTTAGCTAGAGGGGTTCAGAAGTTAATTACTTTCTTTTTGAGAGAAAGAAATTACTGATATCTGAAGCGGTCGTTGTCGGTCACGTAGCAGTCAGTTGGGGGAGAGTAGTCAGCTGCTTCTTGTCTTTCCAGGGTCAAGGTATAAATCTTATACGTTATAAATAAGAAAGCCACAGGGCTGTATCGTGTCTCTCTTGTATTGTTGCAAGTAAGATATTTTTTATTCGTTCCCATTCACGTAATGAGTGCTTTCTTATATTGCTTAAATTTCTATGTGTGACACACACACACACACACACACACACACACACACACACACACACACACACACACACACAGATGTTAGTATTAATAATGAATGACTACCTTTGGCTAGTATATAAAATGTTTTTGTGTTTAATGTGTTTCTGAATGTGTTTCTTAAGTTAATCGCTTTGTGTTATTTTAACCTTTCCTTTCGTGTCATCAAGGTTGTAGTATATTCAGTCAGTTAAGTGCCATACGTGATACACGATTTGAGCGATCATGTCTCGAAAAAGATATGACTGACTAGACAGAAGATTATCCTGCAGTAGGTTGCCATTGCTTTCTGTGGTAGACTAGTTGCCAGTCAAGGCTATAGAAAGCAATCTGTCCTGTTATTTAACCCATAACTGGAAGGAAAAGAGATGGATTAAAACCTTTCGCAAGGGTATTTGTGCGTAAGTGAAAGCAAGGAATTCAACTGGATTTCAAACTAGGCTCCTCGATTTGTCGTTCCAAACCGATAACAGATATAGTAATGCCTATAATGGACTTGAGAGAATTGAGAAGGTTAAGATATTTCCGCTCTCTCTTAGCAAATAGCTAATAGCCATCGCGAATTAACAACAAATT
The DNA here is from genome assembly GCA_037127315.1 of Ascarosepion bandense. Classification (NCBI taxonomy): domain Eukaryota; kingdom Metazoa; phylum Mollusca; class Cephalopoda; order Sepiida; family Sepiidae; genus Ascarosepion; species Ascarosepion bandense. Next base: position 203,021 of record JBBBDQ010000222.1, read on the forward strand.
TATTTATGAAATCAGTTTAAAAATATTTGCAGTACGATACAACATATTTTTCACAAAAGAAAGTGATCAGTTTATTTTTTTATTCTTTAAGAAAATAGGGAGTCTTAAGAAAAAGCTTTTTCTTCAAATAACATCTTCTGTAAGCGTGAATGACAAAATTGAGAAAGATGAAAAAAAAAACGTTCAAGAGAAAGCAAATTGAATGGCCGTTAAACGCAGATGTATAAAGTAGGAAAGTTGATAAGTCGCCGCACTTTGTCATAATCATCAGAAAACAGGAACATATGTGCAAAAATAACTAGCTGAGCCAATTTATTTGTCAAATAATTAATTTAAACATCTTTTTTCCATTTTGAGAAGTTTACTTCGCCACAAAACTTAATTTGTTCTTTTTTAATTGAGTGAAAACCCTTAATAAGCATTATAAGCAACGTTTACTAAGAGTTCTTCATTAATGTGACGACAAAAGAAAAAGATAATATAGCTTTCTATAATGAATTTTGAGAAACATTTAATTTTCAATGATGACACTGGTAATATGTTTAAATACTTATCCATTAGTTCATGAGTATGCAACGAGGCTCTAAGCTTTGAACGTCTGTCGAGTCTCGAGTTCACCTCTGACTTCAAGTGTGCCGGGAAAATGATTGGCTTATTTTGTCTTTCTAAAAAGTAACTGATATTTTCTACTTTATCTTTACCCCGTCTTGCCAACAATCAAATGAAACCGGTGCTTCCCAGACATTTTTCTTATAGGCCACATTTTCGGAATTAAAATTTGCTCGCGTCTTACCAAATTTTATGTGATAAAGTACTTTTAAAAATAAAAAAAAGATAGAGGTTTAAAGGGAGATAATCATGGATTCGAAGTCAGAACATTATCATTGATAACTCTCTCCTCCAATTGAGGAACCTAGTTAGTATATTCTTAATAGTTGATATAATGCAAAAATATCACAATGATGAAATCGGTCAATAATTATTTATAACTATTTATACTGGGACTCATGCACGAAATTACAAGTAATCCATAATAATATTTTAAATTGTGAAATCATACTTAGTTTTGGCGTATGAATGTTTTGAAACTGTTTCTAAATCTTTGATTGCCTTTCAGTAATTCCGCCTCCCCTGCTAATCCTCTTCCACAGCACCGTTTGGGGACGACTGGATTAAACTAAAAATTGAATACTGCTGCCATGTTTGCTTTGGAACTGTCCAAGCCTCACTTTCCAACTTTAATATAGTTTGAAATTGTCCACGTGGTTTTGTAGCAGATGATGCATTCTCCACTCATCATCCTCTTTTCCTACAGGCTCAACATCACAAAACTATCAATATTCTATCAATATTTCCATGGAGATAAGCTATATTCTTTAGTTTCACCAATTCAGGCCATTACAGTTAGGACACGTCATTCTATGTAAACGGAGTCGAATAAACCTAATTACCTCCGTATTCGAATTGTAAGCATTAACTTCCGCTCAGACATAACTGCCACTCATTGGAACATATTCCCACGTGGTTATTTCTTTGACCACTACGATCTTGACCGCTTAAAGGAGTGGTCAAGATCAGTCGTTATATTAAGATACAATCGTTTTCTATCTTACTTATCCTCATAATCATTCATTCATACCACCCCCTATTAAATATCAAACATTTATTTAAGTAACCTTTTATTTTGAGCGGCTCTTGAGCCTTGTATTAAGTGAAAATTAATTTTAACATGTAAAGCTTTGAAATGTGACACGATAACTAGACATATATGTATTTTATTATAATAGATTAAAGTAGAAAATGGTTAAGAATAGAAAATAGTTTAAAAAAATATTTAACAAAAGTGAAAAAGAAGAGGAAAAAATAAATAAACGCTTTTTCTTTTATGAGGAAAATTGTGGAAGAGACAAGAGTATCCGATTACTGTTTTAAATCCTACCGCTCTTCCGCTAAATATTTGACTCAGTGATTTAATGTGATAAAGAGATAAATAAGTTCAGGAGATAAAAGTTCAAGAGGTGCGTTTTCGAATGACCGGGTCAAAGGCTGTCTTTTACTGTATCTTGACCACACATTAAGAATTTCCCGGCGGAAGCTTTATCAAGATAAAAAAAAAAGATAACTGAAATTTCAGACTTACAGTCGCCAATGTTTATCACCGGTGGTCTAAAGCATTTCCGGATTTCCGGATTCATTTTAAATAAATAGAAGTTAGTTAGTGAGTTTAAAGTGAGTTCAGCCGTGCGCGTGCCTGAAGTAAGAATCTCCGTTCGTCTTGTTTCGGTCAGTTCGGATTTGTTGATCTCCATTAATTAGAGTTAGAGCTGTGTGTCACATCCGCCTGCCCCCAACCGAAAAGGCTAACTCTAAACGAATAAAGCATCCTTTCAACTCATCCAAGTTGTGGAAGTTCGTTCCTTATAGTTCAATCTTGTACTCCCAGCCTGAGGCTCCGACATTTTCAACAAACTCCCGGCAAACATCACAGCGTGGAGAACGGCCGCCGGAGAAAATTGTTAGGACGGGTCCGTTGGGGTGTTACATTTGGTGCCGTGACTGCAGGATTTGGAACCCACGGAAGTGCCACTGGATGCTAAGTTTGGATTTCAACGAACCGACGCAACTGGACGAGACAGGACGAACGGAGAAAAGGAAATCGAATAAAGAACAACACTAACAACCAATTTCTAATTGTTTGGTATAAGCTTCAAAAGAAAAAAAAAGAAAAGAAAAAGAAACAAGCACTGTAAGGTAAGCAGAATTATTTAATCCCTTTTTGTCTGGTCAAAAAAAAAAAAAAAAGAAAGAAAAAGAAAAAGAAAAAGAGAAGTAGAGACAACTTAAACGGTCTGAATGGGTACTTAAAAACAAAAAAGGAGAAGACTGAAAAAAAAGGACTGTTTGAAAAGAAAAAGGAATGATGATGAAAAAATATCTTTGAGAAAAACAGAAAGAAACATTTTAGGAACATTTATTTACTTTTTTTTTGTTGTTTTGTTCAAAAGAAAAAAAAGAAAGGAAGATGGAATATGATAATGAGAAAAAGGTGTGTACAAAAAAAAAATGGAAAAAATAATAGGAAGGGAGAGAGCAAGAAACAACTGTGCGCGTACAAAAAATGAATTGAAAAAAATGTGACTATTTTGAGATAAAAAGTACGAATTTTGAAAAGAAAATTAAAGAAAAAGAGAGATAGGAACAACGCAAACGGTGTGAAAATAAAAGAGTGAAGAATGAAAAAGGACTGTTTGAAAAAAAAAGGGTAAAAGAACAGTTTGCGTTATTAAAAAAAAGAAGAAGAAAAAGCATTATTCGTGAAAAAAATGACAGAGAAAAACTAAATGAGTGTGTACAACAACGACAAAAACATGTTTTGAAAAAGAAAAAAAATGATGATGAAAAAAAGAAATTTTTGAGAAAAACAAAAAGAAACATCTTTGAAACATTTATTTATTTGTTTTGTTTGAAAAAATAAGATGATGATGATGATGAAAAAATATTTTTGGGAAAAACAGAAAGAAGCGTTTTAGAAACATTTATTGAATTTTTGTTGTTGTTTTGTTCAAAAGAAAAAAAGAAAGGAAACTGGAATATGTTTGGTTGAAAAAGAGACTGATAATGAGAAAAAGATGTGCACGAAAAAAAAAATGAAAAAATAAGAGGAAGAGAGAGAGCAAGAAACAACTGTGTGTGCAAAAAAAGAAAGAAAATGAATTGATTAAAAAAATGTGTGAGTATTTTAAAAAGTATGAATTTTGAAAAGAAAGTAAAAGAGAAAGAGAGATAGAAACAACGCAAACGGTGTGAAAAAAAGAGAAGAATGAAAAAAAAGGACTGTTTGAAAAAAAAGTGGGTAAAAGAATAGTATGTGTTATTAGTTTAAAAAAAAGCATTATGACAGAGAGAAAAACTAAGTGAGAGTGTCCAACAACGACAAAAATGTTTTGAAAAAAAAAATGAGAAAAAGATGTGTACAAAAAAAAAAAAAAAATGGAAAAAATAAGAGGAAGGGAGAGAGCAAGAAACAACTGTGTGTGTAAAAAAAAATGATGAATTGAAAAAAAAATCTGTGACTATTTTGCGATAAAATGGTATGAATTTTGAAAAGAAAGCTAAAGAAAAAGAGAGATCAACGCAAACGGTGTAAAAAAAAAGAAGAATGAAAAGGGACTGTTTGAAAAAAAGTGGGTAAAATAATAGTATATGTCATTACTTTAAAAAAAAAAGCATTATTTGTGAAAAAAAAATGACAGAGAGAAAAACTAAGTGGGAGTGTCCAACAGCGACAAATGTTTTGAAAAAAAAAAAAAGAAAAAAAAATGGATGATGTTGATGAAAAAATATTTTTGAGAAAAACAGAAAGAAAAATCTTAGGAACATTTATTTACGTTTTTTGGTGTTTTGTTTAAAAGAAAAAAAAGAGAAAGAAGGGAAAATGGACTATGTTTGGAGAACTTTAAATAGTTAAAAAAGAGACTGATAATGAGGAGCAGTTACATCGCTCATATATTTATAGACTTGCTCACAGTTATGACTATTTTGTCACCTTGTGTTAATTAATTTTTTTTTCTTTTCTTCTTTGGGAGAGAGGGTGGAAACACCCCTCTCTTGAATTTATTGTGTAAATTATGCTTCAATCATTTTTCGGGCGCCATTGACCCCATTGGGAGGGGACGTCCTCAGCAAACTTCCATCATGACAAGGTTTCATTAGTTGGGGGATGCAGGAAAGGCCCAGAGACTTGTGGCTGGAAAATGGTAACAGGAGATGAATTAACAAAGAGTGGAGTCTCCTCCAGGAATAGAAGGGAAGAAGTAAAGCGGAAAGCAAAACACTAAGTTGAAAAAGGTGTTCGTTAATGAAGAATTGACCCTCATACGTAGCGATAAACCAACTGCGTTGATTCATTGATGCCACCGGCTACGAAGACAAAAATTGAGGAATTGGTTGTTGAAATAAGAAAAATGGGTTGGGGAAATACAAAGAAATGGTATGGATTAATAAGAAATTTCATAATTGATGGTTGTGGAGAGGAGGAGAATATCCCTGGGGGATCAAAATAATTTTTGGTGGTGATGGCGTACCGACATGAAGAAGCATCGTGTCATGTTTTTTTTTGTTTATTGTAATTTATTGACATAAATGACAAGATCCGTTGGGGGAGGTAATGTGACACGATAACTAGGCATATATGTATTTTATTATAATAGATTAAAATAGAAAATGATTAAGAATAGAAAATAGTTTAAAAACATATTTAACAAAAGTGAAAAAGAAGAGGAAAAAATAAATAAATAAACGCTTTTTCTTTTATGAGGAAAATTGTGGAAGAGACAAGAGTATCCGATTACTGTTTTAAATCCTACTGCTCTTCCGCTAAATATTTGACTCAGTGATTTAATGTGATAAAGAGATAAATAAGTTCAGGAGATAAAAGTTCAAGAGGTGCGTTTTCGAATGACCGGGTCAAAGGCTGTCTTTTACTGTATCTTGACCACACATTAAGAATTTCCCGGCGGAAGCTTTATTAAGATAAAAAAAAAGATAACTGAAATTTCAGACTTACAGTCGCCAATGTTTATCACCGGTGGTCTAAAGCATTTCCGGATTTCCGGATTCATTTTAAATAAATAGAAGTTAGTTAGTGAGTTTAAAGTGAGTTCAGCCGTGCGCGTGCCTGAAGTAAGAATCTCCGTTCGTCTTGTTTCGGTCAGTTCGGATTTGTTGATCTCCATTAATTAGAGTTAGAGCTGTGTGTCACATCCGCCTGCCCCCAACCGAAAAGGCTAACTCTAAACGAATAAAGCATCCTTTCAACTCATCCAAGTTGTGGAAGTTCGTTCCTTATAGTTCAATCTTGTACCCCCAGCCTGAGGCTCCGACATTTTCAACAAACTCCCGGCAAACATCACAGCGTGGAGAACGGCCGCCGGAGAAAATTGTTCGGACAGTCCGTTGGGGTGTTACAGAAAGCTTTGAACGGAAGTATTTCATTTTTAGTGCATAATTACAATGGAATTTATGTTAATCTTAGAGCATTGGTACTGAATCATTAGTTTTCCATTGATGTATTAAGGATTTTTATTTTTTTAAATTAACAAACATTAATATTAAGAAGTTAAAATTATTCGAAATAATGTATTTTTACATATTTTATAAATTGATGAATCGTTTATCAATGTCTTCGACAATGGAATTGTTATGAAGATTTAATCTCTGAAAAAAGTGCAAAATAAAATCAATTGTTATACAAATAAATAAAATGCTTTACTTGGTGAAAATAGGAATTGTTTTCTTCTTTTTGTATTTATTGCTTTTGAATATATTGTGAAATTTTGCTACTAGTGCATTTTTAACGTTCGCTAGGTAGCGTTGTATAAAGCAACAAAAGAAAAAAAGTGTTTCTGTTGCTCTTCCACTACAGGATACTATAGTGATAAAATGTGTCTCTTTTCAATTTCGGAGGACTTCTTCACTTCAAGTTCAATCCCGTGTCGCATTCAACACATTACACTAACTCCTACAAACTGATAACCTAAAGCCATTAAAAACTGATGACTCGTTACAATACTTTTGATCTATTCTTTAAATTCTTAAATTAATAATTTCATTAGTATTACTTGTTACTAAGTTTACATCATCTAAATATTGTTGCTTTTTATTGCAAAATTTGAAACAGATACGACTACAGATTGGTTCTCTGCTTAAATATCAGAGCCTCCGTGGCCAAAATTGTCTATGGAAGACAAGATTCTTAGATATGAGATTATAATCAAAGTATTATCAGTAATTACTTTGGTAAATGTTCGTTTTAACTCCCGACGGATTTCCACCTTCAAATTTATCCAAAATAGCATTATCTCTGTGCAAATGTATATGCTGAACTGAAATCAACAGTTAGTTATTGAAGAAACTTACTATTTTTTTATCTAAATGTCCATAAAAAAACTAACTATATCTTGCACTTTTTCTCTCCGGTAACTCTCACGAAGTCATGTAATTAACTGCAGAATGACGTATTGCGTAGGCAACGAATTTTGGCAGATTTTTGGTCGATTTTCTTCATTTACTGTAGAACGTCTTTCTGCAGTTAACTTCATGACTTCATGAGAGTTACGGGAGAGAAAAAGTGCGGGATATAGTTCGTTTTTTTATGGATTTTAAAAGGAAAAGTAAAGTAGGTTTCTTCAATAACTAATTGTTGATTTGAGTTCAGCATATACATTTGCAGAAAAATAATGCTATTTTGGATAAATTTGAAGGGGGAAAGCCATCGGGAGTTAAAACGAACATTTACCATTACTTTTTATTTCTGATCTTGCACTGTTTGGTCAAAGAGAGGATCGATCCAATACTTGTGATAAAAATGCAACAGTAATTATATCGAGTAAAGTTAATAGTAAAATAAAATAGTGAAAAATAAAATGAATATATACTCTTAATATACACACAGTCATATTTATAAATTCTAATCTATAAAAATTTTGTCCATTTCTGCACACACACACACACACACACACACACACACACACACACACACACACACACACACACACACACACACACGTGCACACACTCAAACACATATATTTGATATGGCCAAAGAGAATAAAATATCTTAACCCTTTCTAAAATTCTGCAGTAATATGTTTGTCCAATAATCTTCTTAGTTATTTTTCGAAAGCTAACATAAACTGCTTTGAAAGTGGAAGATTTTTAAAGTTAATAATAAATGGTTGAGTTCAACGGTTAGTTTAAAAGTGAATATTTTTTGTGGTTTTCTGGGTGGTCATCCATATTATCTAAAATGATATTTTATGTTAATAATAATAGAAAACATATATGAATTTTATAGCTGTTGAGAACAATGAAGGTCGGTTTCAAAAATAATTCCTTACAATATGTCAGCTGCAGATATGACTTCTTTTTTTTTTTTTACATATGTTTATAAATTAATGATACGCTGATTATTTTTTAAAGTGCTGTACTTGAGACAAACAATATCAGATGATGATTGCACCTGGGATTTATTGAAAAGTTTCATTGTTTGAATTATTTTTGTCTCGTTACATAAGGTCAAAACCAAACTGTCCAATTTGAGAATCAATATTATTTACTTAATGTGAAATTAAGAGTTGACTGTTTTTCGCCATTTACTAGGAAACTAATTTGATTAAAAATATATTAGCCGTAACTACGGATTAGTTTAGACATTGGTGAATTCTCTGAAAGTTTTCTTTGAATGCAGAAAAAAAAAAGAAAAAGATGATTCATTGCAGCTAAGTCAATAAACATATTGAATAATTGTAAAAATGTCAATACAAAATCTTTTCAAGTTCCCTTTTTTACTCACTTTTGGTTTCAATTAATTTTAACGTTATTTATCATCTGTAGGCTAATAAAAGTTTCACAGTAAAAGAAGTAAATTTTTAATATTTTAAAAAGTTTTTAAGATGGTACGATATTGTATAAAAAGCTACATTTTCAAGTTGAAATTAATAATATTCAATAAATGTGGGAACGTTTGTAGAAGTTGGTAGTCATTGATATTTAGTCATTTTCTCACTTCGTTTTGTATAAGGATAGATAGACCTTTGAGTCACAGAACAAAAAAAAAAGAAAAAAAGAAAAAGAATTGTATTCAATTTTGGGGTTCGAGATAAGTGTTAATTAGTAAGTCTTTGATATCAATTTAGCAAAACCAGTTATGGTTAGCATTGTCTTCGCATTAAATTGAACACATTTGCAGAAATTGATCACCTTTAAGAATAGGTAGATATCTCTCCCTCCTCACTCTATTCATGATTCCAAGGACTGAAATTTTGTATTGCGTGTAAGAGCTACTTTTGACAGGACTTAAGAGCATGATTAATTTCTTTATTAAACAGGTTTATTGGAGCTTTAATAAATTTAGAAGGAAGATCAGAAAGTGCAACAGAAATAGTGAAGAATAAATTATTGAGTAGAAATTCCTGCAATTTGTTTTGGCGTGGTTATATATAAAATAAATTAATACCTTTTTGTGGACTTTTGTCCAGCTTTTTAGATTTCCTACCTTTTTCATTTGAATCTTTTGAGTTTTTTTTCTATAATAATTTTCATCTTGTTGCCATTTTATTTTTATTTCTGACATTTTTAGTGTTCTTCTCCATAAATTTTACAAGCAGCAGCCTGAATCTTCTTCTTTGATAAGGAAAATAATTTATTTTTTAAATAATGGCTTATTATTATTGTTATTATTATGTCATTTTTCATCATATTTCGATTTCTGCTTTGGTTTCACTACCAACCAAGTCTGCGGGGAGACCTAAGGCAGGTAGTGGCGTGTTGTTATGGCTCCATTTCATGTTTTTCTATCTTCCCTATCACCCCCAGCATTACATAGATAAAGTTTTCCTTAGTGTGTGGGCTGTACTTAATAAGACAATTTTTTGTATATCTCTTAAGCTGGGGTTTTCAGGGATTCTTTCAATGTGTTGTTTTGTTCCATTTTTTATCATTCCAAGTGCACCTACTATCACTGGCACGATTCTTGTTTTCAATTTCCACATTTCTTCTATTTTAATTTCCAGGTTTTTATATTTTGACAGTTTTTTAATTTCTTGGTTGCTATGTTACAATCCGCTGGACAAGCCATATCAATTAATAAGCAAGTTTTTTCTTTCTGGTTTTTAACAATAATGTCCGGCATATTTGCTTCAATTTTTCTGTCTGTGTAAATGGTGTAATCCCATAGACTGGTGACATCTTCTATTTCTGTAACCGGTGCTGGGTGATGTTCATACCAGTGTTTGTTTACAGATTTTTTATAGTCTTTGCACATTGTCCAATGTAAATATTGCCCAACTCTATCATGATTTTTATATTCATTTGGGGCAAGCACAGAACACCCTGAGATTAGATGGTCTGTTGTTTCCTGGTATTTATCACAGAACCTGCATTTTGGATTCACATTATTATGTGTAATATTTGCTTGAAAGTTCCTAGTGAAAAGACTTTGGTCTTGCGCTGCAAGAATAAAGTCTCAGACTTTAATCCAGATGCACGTAACCATCAATGATATTAGCCATGCGCGGTTTGTCTTTCCAGCGTTGTTTTATCTGTTCAAGAGCTTTATCTTTGGCTATCATTTTCATATTTTTTGCCGCAATAGTTGATTCTTGGCTTCTGTTTTGCTTTTCTACAGAATCTACTAACTGTAAATCTTGTTTGAATTTACTGCCTTCTTTTATTATTGAATATTTTTTCTTTCTTTCTTCATGTTGCCTTACTAATTGTATCATCCAATCCTTTGTTGTTTCTATGTATGTTAGTAAGCCAATAGTTGTTGTCTTGTATGACAATTCTAGCTGAATAAGACCTCTTCCACCTTCTTTACGGAGTATATATAGACGGTCTACATCAGCCTTTGGATGATGCATCTTATGCTTAGAAAGAAGCTTTCTTGTTTTAGCATCCATTCGCCTGATGTCGTTTAGAGTCCAGTTTAAGATGTTAAAGCTATATTGGACAACTGGGATTGCAAGGCTATTAATGGCCATAACTCTGTTCTGTGAATTTAATTCAGTTTTTAATATCATTCGTAGCCTTCTATAGTACTCTTTACGCACTATTTCTTTCATTTTTTTATGGTGAATGTTTTCGCTCTCATTTATACCTAGGTATTTATAAGCTTCTTCTGGTTTCAATTCTTTTATTGTTACAGCAGGGTCTAGGCTAATTGAGGATGTTTCTTGTATTGATCCACGTAAAACTGTAGCTTTAGCACATTTATTCAAATTACATTTCATTCCAATGTCTTCGCTGAAGCATTTTACAGTTTGCAGAAGACCTTCCAGCTCATTATCATTCTTAGCATATAACTTTAAGTCATCCATGTAAAATAGATGGCTTATTTTCTTTTGGCCTATTTTATAACCACATTCTGTCTTATTAAGTTGACTGGTTAGTGCTATTAATGATATGCAGAATAGTAAGGGAGATAAAGAATCACCTTGAAATATACCTCTTTTGATGTTTATTTCATCAGACTTATAGGTTCCATTTATATGATTGAGGTAAAGGGTTGTTTTCCATATAGACATGCACTGTTTGATGAAATTGATGATGACGGGCGATATCTTGTATATATTTAAAGTCTTTAAAATCCAGTAATGTGGCACACTATCGAATGCCTTTCGATAATCTATCCAGGCAGTACTAAGATTTTTCTTTGTACTGTAGCAGTTTTCCAGGATCATTCTGTTAATAAGCAATTGGTCCGTGACAGCCACGTTTGCACCCTTTTTGTTCAAGCGGTAGTGTGTCATTTCTTCCCAAGAAGAAATACGTCTGTTTTGTTAAAATAGATGTTAATAGTTTGTATGTTGTCGGAAGGCATGTAATTGGTCTGTTGTTTTTCAGGTTGTTTGTGTCACTATTCTTGGGTAGAAGAAATGTAATTCCTTTGGTCATCCATGCAGGCATTTCAATGGGATTGCTAACCATTTCTTGAAGTTCTTTGGCTAGATTTTTATGTGCTGTATTTAAATAATATAGCCAAAAGTTAGGAATTTTATCTATTCCTGGAAATTTCCAATTGTGTGCTTTTTTCAGTGCACATTTAACATCCTCTTTTTTGATTCCAGCCCATGTCTGTTCTGGTTTATTTTTTATTCGTTCTATCTCTTGTGCAATCCGATCTACCTCTTTGTTATGTTCTTTAGGGCAAGCCCATATTTTTTCCCAGAACTGTATAACTTCTTCCATATGTGGTGGTGCGGGGGACTGTCACTTCAATTCTTTTTTCACCTATTTCCCTGTAAAATTTCTTTGCATCGGTTTGAAAAATCTTGTTTTGTATGTAGAATCTTGATCATTTCTCATAGCGTCTTATTCTTTGAGCTTTCAGTTGTATTGTTTGCTTTATTTTTCCCATAGTTGATCGGACTTCATTTTCATTTCTAATGTTGTATTTTATTTCGACTCTTCTGTCTTTTCTAGTTCTTACAGTTATTCCTCTTGTCAGTTCATCGAGTACTGCTAGTTCACTTCTAAGTTGTTCGATTTCTTTTTCTATTTTTCTTTTCCAATGTGGATCTTCATGTCTGCGAGACTGCCTTGTTGTTCATTTGATGTTCAATTTTTTGTTGCTGCTATTGCTGATGCATATATTGCTTCATTGAGATTTATATGAGTGCCTTCTTTATCCAAAATTAATTTGAGTGCTGCATTGTAGAGCTTAATAGTTTCGAGGTTATGCTTTGTTGGTTGTAATTTTTGGAGCTGTTCTCGTTTCTCCATTGCAATATTTTGTATTGTCTTATATGGTTCTTGATTTCTTCCTTGTCTTCTTGTATACTGTTTTTGTTTTCCCTAAAATACTGTTCAATGTATTTTGAACTCATTTTATTGTCGTCTTGTAACTGACTCAGATCACACCTTTCCAGCACTTCTAAACTTACAGCATTATCTTCACAGTGATTTGTGTGTATCACGGTTTCTACATTATGACCTGTGGCTTGTTTGATGTTTCTATATTTTATTTCTCATTCCGGTTCCCTTTCATATTTTGTTGATTCGTATTTTCTGGTTGCAATACTTTTTATCTCATCAATTTCAGCCTCTATCAAACGGTTATTTCGCATGATGTATCTACGTACATTGGCTAATTTATTTTCGTCAATGTACTTTCTATTTGTTTGTTCAACTTTTTCTCGCCAAATGTCATATGTTTGGCGAGTGATGTTTTTTTTTTAGGTTTGAGTAACGCTTCATGAAATGCAGTCATAACGACTTTGTACTCCTCATGAGACCATTTTATTTTTTCTTTCTTTAAATATACGGTTATAGATCTAGCTGGAGAATTTTCAGGGCCATCATTAGGATTATCCTGGTCGTGGGGACCTGAAATTCATTCTTTGTTGTAGGAGTTTGTTCCTATGGCAGATTTTTTGACATCAGGTAGGCCCCCCACCCCATGAAGAACGGGCTCCCTGTTTATCCACTGGAAGAGCCACACTGGAGTTTTTATTTCTGTTAGTTTTTCTCATATTTTTCCCACGAGTGACGCACAGGTCCAAAAGTCTACCCAAAGTTGCCCGGCACATTGGGTAACGGCCTTTTACAAACTGGGTCCCGAAGCCTGTAGGGCATCGTTTGTGACCTCATAAAGCAGTAGCCATTCACTCCTCGGCACGATTAACACCTTGAGTTGCGGGTTGTTGTTCGGAGTTTTCCTTCTCCTAAATGGGTTTGTCAAGTGATAGTTGACAGAGATGCAATTGGGATTCAAAGAGAAAGACGCTGGTTTAAAAAAAAATTGGGCGTAGCAGCCGCTCAACGAAACAAAACATCACTACACTGGAGTATTTTGTTAAAAAAGAAATTATTATTATTATTATTATTATTATTATTATTATTATTATTATGTCATTTTTCATCATATTTCGATTTCTGCTTTGGTCTCACTACCAACCAAGTCTGCGGGGAGACCTAAGGCAGGTAGTGGCATGTTGTTATGGCCCCATTTCATGTTTTTCTATCTTCCCTATCATCTCCAGCATTACATAGATAAAGTTTTCCTTAGTGTGTGGGCTGTACTTAATAAGACAATTTTTTGTATATCTCTTAAGCTGGGGTTTCCAGGGATTCTTTCAATGTGTTTTATTTTGTTCCATTTTTTATCATTCCAAGTGCACCTACTATCACTGGCACAACTCTTGTTTTCAATTTCCACATTTTTCCTATTTCAATTTCCAGGTCTTTATATTTTGACAGTTTTTCAAATTCCTTGATTGCTATGTTACAATCCGCTGGACAAGCCATATCAATTAATAGACAAGTTTTCTCCTTCTGATTTTAACAATAATGTCTGGCCTGTTTGCTTCAATTTTTCTGTCTGTGTAGATGGTGTAATCCCATAGAATGGTTACATCTTCTATTTCTGTAACCGGTGCTGGGTGATGTTCATACCAGTGTTTGCCTACAGCTTTTCCATAATGTTTGCATATTGCCCAATGTAAATATTGCCCAACTCTATCGTGGCGATTTTTATATTCATTTGGGGCAAGCACAGAACAGCCTGAGATTAGGTGGTCTATTGTTTCTTGGTGTTTATCATAAAACCTGCATTTTGGATCCATATTATTATGCATTTATTATTATTATATTATTTATTTATTATTATTATATTATTATTTATTATATTATATTATTTATTTATTATTATATATATTTATTATTATTATATTATTATGCATTTATTATTTTTGGATCCATATTATTATGCATTTATTATTATTATTATTATTATTATTATTATTATTATTATTATTATATGTTCCTTTATTAGTGTGTGGCATAATTTTAAGAATCTTTATCACCCAAGACATCAGGCAAATGAACAATTTAATTCGGAAGATATTAAGCATACTGAATTGAAAGCAAATTTTTTTTCAGTCATTTCACCCCATGAAAGGCGAAACCACGAGTGCACAGGAAAAATATAGGATACAGGTGATATATAATAAAGGATACAATATAGATGGGATTCAAGGAGATAGAAAATGGCGTTTCATTTATATTTTTTGATGATTATAGCTATCACGAAAGCAAGTAAACGTAAGGAAGTTCCACAGGCGGGAAGTGCGAGAAAAGAAACGGTTAGAGTAGGAGAGGTGGTTACATTTAATTATTTAAACGGTAAAAAGGTGGAACCTAGATTCCAATCTAGAAGCACGCGTAAATTCGTGTGGTCGGGGCACCTGGGGAAAAAGCTCTTCAGCGTAGTTGCCATGAAAATACTTGTAGAAAAGGAAGTCACATACCATCGCTGAGAAAGTGACTGAGGTCGAGAGGCCAAGTCAGGAGCGATTACATTGCAGATCCTTCTTTGGAATTTGTCGAGAACCGCGAGTTGACTAACAGGAGCACGCGACCAGATATGGCAACAGTCTTCCATGCACGAACGAATAAAAGATTTATAAATGTGTAAGATGGATTCTGACGAGAAAAAGCTTTCTGACCCAACATTAACCCAATGTTTCTAACAGTAGATACAGCTATATATACTATGTAGCCGTTCCATTTCAAATGGGTTGAAAGAATTCCAAGGAAGCCAGGAAATTAACGTCATCCATTCTGATGGCTGGTCGGAAAGTTTCTCGATGATGGTTAAAGGAGAAGTTTCGTTTTAGAGGCATTAAAATTTACGACCCTACATCGATCTATCAATGATCAGAGATTCTTTTCAAGAGCAGCAGCCAGGTTTACCTTGTCAGCCTTGCAGTTTTTTTTATTGAGACGGGAGTAAATGTTGGTGTCATCTGTATAGAAGCCTACTTGGGAATTGATTACATTAGGAAGATCATTGATAAAGATCAGAAAAAAGCGTAGGACTTAGGGTAGAGCATTGAGGTACGTCCGCGTTCGTATGAAAGGAAGCTTGCCTGTTCAAAACGATCTTGATTTCACGATTTGACAGGAACGATTGGATAAAATCAAATAATCATTCAGAAATGTTGTAGCCCTGGAATTTGGGCAGAAGACAGCATACCAAATCCTGTTAAAGTCTTTCGAGATATCTAGAGCAACAGCGCAAGTTTCGCCGTTCTTGGTAAACGTATACACTGATGGCCGTTAGCACATCAGTGGTAGACCTGGCAAAGGTGAAGCCATATTGTTTGTCAGAGAGTAAGTCGTGAGATGTGAGATGCTTAACTAATTCAGTATTTATAAGAGCCCAGAACGCTTTGTCAAGAATCGGCAAGAAGCTAATAGGTCGATAGGTAGATAAATCAGAGTATTCCTCAGGGTTCTTAAAAACAGAAACTACAGATTAGGATTTCCAACAAGCAGTAAAATAGGAAGAAATGAGGTAATATTCATTGAGTTTGGGAAGGACAGGAGACAGCTCAACGGCACATTTCTTTCTGACAATAACTTGAATTTCATCACCTCCGCTTGGCTTTCAAGCTTAGAAATAATGTCCGACACCAGAGACAAGACTATATATATATATATATATATATATATATATATATATATATATATCAGTCAGTTGAACCTCTGTTATAGGTGGGAAATCGACTGTGGGGATTCCAGACGGATCAAGTGTTAAGTTGCAAGATAATTTGCGAGCAAAACATTCAACTTTGCTGTGGATGTGAGGAATTTGAATTGATTGAATAGAAGAGAGATCAAGGGTTTGCTGTTTTTCAGGACATTCTTGTAGATCCACTAGTAATCTTTGGAAGCGAACTTGCGAGATGATAGACGATATTCTATTCTATCAGCAAACAATAGCTTACCATCATTAAAAACACGCTTGCATTCATTACGAGCAGGCATAAAGAGTTGCTTAATGTCACCAGACGGTTCTCTCTTGATTGCTCGGCTGAGATTAAAGAGTTTTGTTGGAATTTCCTTGATGTGATGAGAGCATCGATGCAGGCTCAGAGACCTCAGAGGCGCAATCTTGAACAGGGAGACTAAAACTTTGTTTCAAGGGACATCGCAAAGAAAATCACGGAACGAGTTCCAGTCCGTTCGTTGATAGCAGTAAGATATTCTTCTGAATTAAGTAGGAGTAGAAAGATATATTTATAGACATCACAGCATAATCAGAGTTGCCAAGAGGACAGAGCTACATGACATGCCATAAGCCAAAGACAGAAGTAAGGAAGAGATCGTGTCCTGAAGATCTTTTTCTTATTTACTCAAAGATGGCAGCAAAGATGAGGACAATAGTCCGAATTATGTAAATAGTGTAAATACTACTTAATCTCAGAAGTGCAGACAAATACGAATTAAAGTACTTTAATTGGCAGTGTTACATACTAATTTGAGCTCGGTTTGTTCTTTTCTGGATAAGACATTGTCATTCTATCTCTTTTTAAGTCTCTTCTAAGAATATATATATATATATATATATATATATATATATATATATATATACGTCTGTCCATGTGTATATTTCAATTTTTTTAGAACTTTCTTGTT
>JBBBDQ010000222.1:222500-277500 GCA_037127315.1 Ascarosepion bandense
GGTTTCAGTGACTTGACCAAAAGTGTTGTGAGTTTAATACCAGGATACAGCAGTGGTGAATAAGTAACTTAGAAAGACCGATTAGAGGGAAAGAACTTGTTACTGCCAAAAGAGGCTTCACGCAAGGAATGAGAATGATATGAGAATATTATTATTTTATCCATTATTTGGGTTTATCACTTTTATATTCAATAATATGATCAATAATATGACCAGTATTCTTTCTAGTTTATCACCGCTCTGTTTTCGGGATTGTTTTCACTTTTGGCTTATTGCTAAATATTTGTTATAAGCTATCATTTTTGTCGTGTTTTGTCATCTACTCTACTGTCTTTATTTTTCATTCAATATTTTTAGTCAAATTTCCGATTTATTTACTATTTTCCACATTTCTCTTCGTTTATTTCTTCCTTGCTCGCACATATTTAAAAATCAAGTTACTATCGGCTTTTATAAATCCTGCGTTATTTTATTCATTGATGTTATAAGACTTAACAAAAAACCTTCATACTGTTTTATGCTAATGGGTGTAGTTTTATACTTTATACAAAAAAAATTTCAAAATATCATAGCGTGACAGAAAGCCATTTCCTTGCTATTTTGCTTTTAATGTTATACATTTACTTCGTTAAAATAATGTTTTTTTTTAAGTCTGAAGAATAGTGGCTCAAAAGAAATATTTTTGCTCGAATATTATTTTTAAAGGATTTTACATTATTATAAGTGAACGAAATTCAAGAAATCTAGGGAATGATTTTAAGATGTACGGTTAAGATGTTCGGAAAATAAATAGCTTTTATTCCTGAATAAACGTGTTTAAACATATTTAAACATGTTTAAGTAAGCTAAAATACAAACCTTGAAAATCTATACATTTCTACAAACGAGTTACAAGGTTATTTATGCCTTTACAACAAAACTCTAAGAGTTTAAATGTCAAGAATTCTTTGGGGTAACTTTTGTATTTTTTTTGCAACTGAATGTGCTTCGGCTTCAAAAAATGAAGATGCGTTAAAAAGTGGTAGTCAGTAGGCGAGTGAATCAGTGGAATTTGGTAGATGTGGTAAAGTATCGCGTCCCGGTAAGATTCTGCAATGTCATCCTGGCAAAATGTGTCCAAGCAATTTCATGAAGCGGAATTGAGACTCGTCGATCAACCAGTTTCGATCGCATTTTATTTATTTGCATGTGCATTTAATCCAGTCGCCGTCAGTAACCTCGTGCAATGAAGCTCTACTTCGATTCCAAAATGCTGCCATGGATAACACCAATGCAATTTTGGTTTGAATATTTCTACATGATTAATTCATTGAGCCGATTGTTTACGACTGTTATCACAACTCACTATTTGGTCATAATGGATCATTTGAATATCACAGATGCCGCATCGAACAGACTTGAAAATGTTGAACACTTTGACTTTCACTGTTCACGTGGAACCCATTTATCGAGTTTCTTTAACAAACTTTTTGAGATGGTCCGATATTGTTGAAATGCCGACATTCATTATATAATATATTTCTTTGACACTTTGACGAAGGTTTTGTTCGACTGGCTTTTTCAGATGATGTTTATTGCTAAGTCCAAAATAGTAAAGGGTTTTCTAGCAGGAGAAGAAAGCAACATATAAATAAAAATGAATGAACCAATATGAGACATTATAATTGTTTCTTATGTGCTTTTTATTCTTTGCTTCTTTTATAACAACCAGTGTGTTGCTTGATTCCATCATGTGTGAGTTGTTATATTGAAATATACTTTACGGGAAGGGGAGAATAAAAACAAAAAATGTCGAAATTCAGCTGGAAAGAAAAGACATTTCAAGCCATGCAAAATTTTGAATTGATCAATCAGTTTATACTTTCTAAAATGTACTAAGGCAAAATATGAATATGAAGACATTTTGAAAGTTGTACATTATTAGATTTATTGTATAGATCTAATAATGTACAATAGTTGTACATTATTGTATCTATTATAGAGCTGATTTTCCATCTGACCTCGAAACTTTTGTGGACATGAGTAGTGTAGGTACCTCCACTCAATCACTGTAAAAAACAGCATACCTAAATTTAAAGTGAAATTTAAAAAAATAAATAAGTCATTTTCAAGCTTTAAAATTAGCTGTAATTGAAAGCGAAGAGATTAAATTTTAATTCCAGAAAGAAAATCACACTAGTGTATTTAAAACCCAAATTATATCGAATTTAATCTAATTATTTTCTGATTTAAAAAAAAATCCCACTATTATTGTTTGATCGAGACATTCCGTCAACTGTACTTAAACAATAGCCAAATTTATGTTTTCAAAATCTTGCAAAAATAAAATATACCTCGCTGACACGCCATTTAAGTCATTTTTAAAAAATTCAAACTTACCTTTATCTGATTTCAATCAAGTAATAAATGCTTACTGCTAGAAATTTACAATAACAACTTTTTAAGTCTGTTAGCCCTGTTTCATTTGCGTCATCGAGGTGACGAATGATTTATGACTGCCGGAATGCTAAAGAGTGGCGACCATACTAGCCAAAATAATTAGTTTAAATTTTTATATGCCAATATAATTAGTTTAAAACATAAAATTTTGAAATTTAATGTTCTTTGTTTTTTTAACTAAATAGTAAAATTAAAAATTTAACTTAATATTTTCAGCAATTATAAAATATTTTTAGAATTTTAGTTTAGATTTATAGTCAGACATTTGAATATGCTTTCTGAATAAATAAAAATTAAAAAAAATAAATTATTCTATATTCCAGCAATTAAAAGCTTATTAAATGAAATTATATCAGAGTTTTATTGCATTTTTTTTATTTTACTCTTCGGAGCAGATTTTCGGTTAGCTTGTCCACTTTAAAATAAAAAAACATAAATGATTTATATCCCCCAATGAGTCCTGCGTTGAACTAATTAAAAAAAATTTGCAGCTAATTAAAATTTATTAAAATTTCATGGATTTACGTAGAGCGGGAGTAACTGATTTAAAAAAATATATTTTCACTAAGATTTTTGAAAAGTAATAATTTCAAAAATAATTTCATTCATTTGTAAATGAGTGCTGAAAGTTTCATTAAAATCTGACAATTATTGGATTTTTGCAAGAATTTCTAAATTAATGTGTTTGTCACCGGGAAAAAAGTGGGTGATGTCATCATTATGTTTCCCCAGTGTAAAACAGTCGTAAACTTTTTTTAGCCGCTAACAAAAAAAAAAAAAAAAAAAAAAAATAGAACAAAAAAACAAAACAAAGAACAAAAAAACAACAAAAAAAAAAGAACAAAAAAACAAAAAAAACATTTCTGATAAAATTTAAAAAATGTTAGAAAGGATTAAATTTTTTTAAAAAGGATTAAAAATTACTTTGATCTTTCCTCTTAATAATAATATAAATATTTTGATGAAAAAAAGTTGGTTTTATTAACTTTGGGACCTTTCTTATCCACACTATGCTGTTTTAGTGGAGGTAGCTATAAGTAGTGCTGAGAGAGAGAGAGAGAGAGAGAGAGAGAGAGAGAGAGAGAGAGAGAGAGAGTGAGAGAGAGAGAGTGAGAGAGAGAGAGAGAGAGAGAGAGAGTAGAGAGAGAGAGAGAGAGAGAGAGAGAGAGAGAGAGAGAGAGAGTGAGAGTGAGAGTGTTGTTATAAGTATGTGTTATACGTCATAAGTATGTGTTAAAACGAAGCCAGAATGTCAATTTATGTTTAATTTCATGCTTTGGGCTGTAAGTTCTGTTCCTGGCATTTTAGGTATTTTAGTCGAACGAAATATGGTAGGGGACTGTATTTAAATTAGACATCCAATCTGCCCATAGGATTTGTAACAAAATATTCTCACATTTTCCCGCTATTTCTCTTTTGGGATACTTTAGTCATCACGGAATAACCATTTTTGTTTAAGGAGAGTGGGTAGCCGGGTGCAAGTTCCCATGGTGCTGATCGCATTAATATTTTTTTTCCGACTGGGGATTTGGCAGGACCACTTAAGATATTTTATATTTAAAGCTCGTTAACCACATCTCCCATATAAAATATAAAAAGTAGATTCCACTTGGAATTTAGTTCAATGATTATAGTACAAGTATGCAAGTAAAATTCGGTTTCATCGCAAAAGGAAAACTCATATATCAGTTTTTATTTTGAAATTAATGAAATCAACAATTGTACAAATATCAAATGAAAATTACATCTATTCAATAATTTACAGAAAAAATAACATTGACTATAAAGTATTGACTTTATGTATTATACGTTTAAATCGAAAAAGTTCGAAACTATAAAACAAATATTGTATTCAATTTTTAAATCACTTCTGAATTCCATTGATACTCACTTTCGAACTTTTTACGGTATTTGTCGCCTTGTTTCAACTGAGTTTATCTTGATTCGTGAATTTACTATCATAGTAATTGCGTATTCAATCCTTGAAGCGGGTAATACAAACTTAGGTCAGGGGAGAGAGGTCAAAACATTATTGATCAATACTGAACAAAACAAAACAAGATATTCGTAAACATGGAACGGTATATCCCCGCTGATCAAATAAAGTGTTGCATTCAAAATTCCATGAAGGATACACAAATCATCAAACACATGAAGACCGCCGGATGGTCAGTCAGTGCCATACGTGATACACGTTTGGGCGATCATGTTTCGAAAAAGACATGACTGACTGGGCAGAATATTATCCCGCAGTAGGTTGTCATTGCTTCCTGCGGTAGACTGGTTGCCGACCAAGGCTATAGAACCCAATCTGTCCTACTATTTAACCTATAACTGGAAGGAAGAGACGGATTAATACCTTTCCCAAGGGTATTTGCGCGTAAGTGAATACAATGGATGCAACTGGAATTCGAACTCGGCTCCTCGGTTTATGGCTTAAACGTTGTGATAATAATAAAAACAATTATGACATTAGGCTGAATATAAATCATGATTTAAAACTTGTTTTATTGTAGGAAGTTTTAAAGTGACTTTCACGAAGTCAATATACGAATTTGGATGTATGCTGGATGGAACGTTCAGTGACATCAACAAAACGCTAAAATATATTGCAGCAAATTTTTCTCAAATAGTCCTATCCATTGTTAGAGATTTTGGTGGAGTTGAGTAAATATCTTTGACTACAGGAGTGTGTTGAGGTAAGAGTCTATACTATCATAAATAGACTGATCCATTCATGATAAGTTGTTCTGGTAATTAACTAGAAGATAATACTATTGCATTGAGTTGTTTAGCTAAATATTCAATACTACTATCATGACTTAAGTGTTTTGTCTTGACAGACCCCTACATTGGCAAAGAGGATGATTTACTATTTATTATAATAGTGGTGAACAAATATTCGTTTTTTATTCAACTTATGAAAAAAGTAAATTTCCACAAAAATAAAAATAATGTCGCCAGAAACAACAGAATATTAAAACATCTTAAATATGCACTGGAAGCAAATTTTCAAGTCAAACAATTAGAAATGACCGACTTAAAAGCAGTAATGTTGAAAAAATACAACAAGAAGAGCAACATCAGCTAAATGAAACATTGTTGAGACAACAAGAAACATTGTTGAGACAACGAGAACAACAGCTAAAATACTAGAACAGGTTACGAAAAGTAAAAATAACGAAAACACGTCTACTTTTTTCTCACAGGACTTTGATGAATTTAAATATAACCCAATGAAGAGGTTACATTTGCAACATACTACGGACTCTCTGAGGATAATATTATTACAGTCATTTGTCTAGCTGAGTAATGAATAATAATATAGTGTCGAGGTAAGTATTGTCTCTTGCCAGACTTAACATCACAACAGAATGTTAACGAAACACTTCAGATTTCGATATAAAAACCACGTTTGTTGATCTGAAAATTTAATTAAAAAGACAAACGTAACATTTTTGATAAGCAGGGTCATTAAATGTAATTGTTTGCAATTTTGATTTAAAATAAAAAAAACATCTTTCCTTCTGTGTACGTAGACAATTGTCTGTATATATATGTATTTTACAGAAACTTTTCGTAGGAGGTCTTTCGGCAACAAAAGCAAGCAAGAGTCCGTTTAAATTCTTTTCCGCGTTAGAGATTGTATCACAAAATGTATGACTCAATAACATTCGTTTCTATGCAATCACAGTAGTAAAATATCTGCGTTTTAAATAAACTCACTATTACTATCTTCATGCATCACTCGTATTTTGATGCATATAGTTTTTTTTCGTTTTCTTGAAGTCATAATTTTGTTCATCGCTTGAAAAAATCCTATGACGCCATCGGCTCTCATCCCGAAGCAGACACTGAACAAGGAAAAAACATGTACAACAAAATCTAAACATCAAAACCTCATCGGATTCATGCAGCATTCATAGTTGCTACCATTTTTCTCTCCTCTGGCACTGTCCACAAATCAAGCGTGACCTAGTCATAATAGCCAGGAACATAATCAATAACTCTGTATTGCAATTTTGATTCAGCTGAAAGAGTAGGCTGGGAACGTTTTCTTTTTTATTAATATTGATATTTGATTATAAAAATGGCCACTCCCAACTGATGATGTGTGCTTAGAAAGATTTCGATTCAACAGAATTTAGTTTCTCGGTGTTTGTCGAACATTATATATATATATATATATATATATATATATATATATATATATATATATACTTATTTCACTTCATCTCAAGAAAGGTATTAATACCACTAGGAAACAAGGAATTAATGAGTGTTAGATAATATTAAAAATACACCGCTAAAGAGAGAGAGAACAATAAAATAACAGGACATTACATTTAATTTTTAAAGATAAATTTAAGTGGGAAGCAAGAAACCGGAAGAGAGTTCTACAAGTGAGAAATGCGATAGAAGAAACTGTTTGGATAGAACTTATGGCTAATTCTCACCATTTCAAGTGCTACTAATCTAGTACCACGCTTGAATTCATAAAGGATTATCTTCTTTGGTAAAAATGTATTTTTCACACTAAGAATGAAAGAATTTCACAGTGCATTGCGTGCGAAATGATGTCCAATAGCATGTAAATTATCAATGAAAATCAAATATGTCTTTTTACAATAAAATTATAATGCTACATTTGGTCCGCAAACAAGGTAACAATATAAAATGAAGAAAGGAAAAATACTTCTCTGAATAGTTTTTCGTGGTAACTGAATAATAGAACACATTTCACACGAGCCAAAGATTTTTCCAACTTTGATGTTCCTTTCAGTTCACGTCTGGTGGTTGTCAAATTTATTCTTTCTGGATTGAGGTGACCCCTGGGTTAGGGTTAGGCAGCTGTTTGTCGACTCTCAGGCTCCCCTTAAATAATCTACAGGTTGAATCCAAATACACTTCTCGGAACTTGGAGGGAAAATATTTTATTAATTTTGGAGGAAAAACAAACGCAGGTGCTTTCCTACAAGACGAAATGTACCAAAAATATTTTCATATTCATGAATTACGCAAGATCCCAATTCAGCGTCTGCTTTCTTTCTGAAATGCAAACGATGCACGCTCAAGCTGTCCTTCTGTGGGGAAGTGAACGTTGGACGATCTCATCAAGGATAAAGGAGCGACTTGAAACAACAGAAATATGGTTTTACAGAAGGATGCTGAGAATACCATGGACTGAGCACGTGAGCAACGATGAGGTATTGGAGAGGATGCAAACGCGAAGAAAACTCATATTTAATATCAGGAAGAGTCAGATGAAGTTCCTGGGACGCATAATAAGGAAAGATGGCCTGGAGAATTTAATACTCACAGGACGGATAGAAGGAAAGAGAAACAGGAAAGAAGAAGAAGAAGAAGAAGAAGAAGAAGAAGAAGAAGAAGAAGAAGAAGATAATCTAGAACAATTTAGATCACCATATATTTTGCAAAGGTTGAACACATTTCTATACTTTAGTACCTCCTCCTCCTCCTCATTATTATTATTATTATTATTTGATTTTTCATCATAATGCAATTTCTGTTATGGTCACACTACCTACCAAGTCTGCGGAAAAGCCTAAGGCAGATAGTTGTGTTGTTATGGCTACATTTAATTTATTTTTTTATATCCCATTACATCACTTATTATTATTATTATTATTATTATTATTATTATTATTATTATTATTATTATTTTCTTTGATTTCTGTTCTACACATTTCCTACCGGGTCCCAACCAGAGATATAAGACTAAAATGTTTTCATGACGTTTTCCACTGATCATTTTGCTATGAAGGAAACATCTAAGATCACAGACATTTTACATAGATAAATCTCTTCGTCATTTGGAAGCTGTACGTGTAAGTAAAATTCTTTGTGTTTCTTTAAGGCATAGGTTCCCAACCTTTTTGCTGCGATTACCCAGAATACAATTTATCTATTATCCATTACCCCATGAACAAATACCCGTAATATAGGAAAATAAGTAATTATATTTTCGTACATCAAAAGCAGACAAAGTTAATGGAAATTATTAAATACAATAGTACCAGTCTATAATAATCAGAGGTATAGTAGCCGTAACCTAGCCGTGAATTTTAATGTGAATGTTGAGCTTGTATTGCCTGTGCTAGGTTATTAATTCTTGACTTTGTAACTGAAAGAGCTATTCGGGTGTCGTTTGCCACGTGGAGTTTGCTACGTTTTCTAGTAGAAAAAACTTGTTCACATAGATAAGTGGTTGAAAATCCTATGAGAATTTGCACCTCTCTAGAGGCTAGTGTCGGTATATCCTGCAGACGACAGATCCAAAAGGTGTCTAGACCAGACTTGGTCTCAAACAAAAGCTTCCATGCAGTGTGTGAGAAATTCTTCTTTTGCTTGATAGTCCTCATCAGGAATGATATTTTCACTCACAAGATATGGATTTCTTACCCATTCATTGTTGGAATTATTCAAGTTTGGAAAGTACTTACGCAAGTTTTCCAAGAGGTTATTTAGGTGATCACTGATGGATGTCTTCATGTAGTTGAGGATGTCTTCAGAATTAACTCTATCAAAGAAGGCATCCAATGCAGAAAATTGTGCAAAGATTTCCTTTTCAATAAGTCTGATCCATAGTTACAATTTCCCACAAAGTTAAGCAATATTGTCCTGAAGTTCCCAAACCAAACATCCATTACCCACAGAATATGGGCTCATTACCCCACTGGGGTAATCTACCCCGGGGTTGGGAACCATGGAAAGGCATGGAATACCAGGGATATCTTCAGTGAGTCTATCGGAACCTTTTCCAATCAATCCGAGGGCTCCAACTACAAGTGGAATTATTGATATCATCATGTGACACATTTTTGAGATTCCCACTTAAAGATCCTTGTATTTTCCTAGTTTTTTGATACGTTACAATCTACAGGTAGTGTGTCATGTCGATAAGAAAGCACATTCTGTTTTTGGTGTTTTTGATCACAATATCTGAGCGATTAGATTTGATTGTTCTGTCTGTGTGGACTGTAAAGATCCATAAAATTTTACAGGTCTTATCTCTGTAAACGGGTCTGGGTGATGTTCCCCGTAAAAATCGCATATTTTTCAGCGGTGATGTTGGCTCACTCTGTCATGCCGAGTTTTAATTTCAGTGGGTGTCAACATTGTGAAACATGATAAAAGATAATCAGAATCTCGGATTGACACAATATTTCAGAATGCGTGCTTGATAACTTCTATTTAGCAAGAAGAGATCACGTGCAGAAAGAATAAAACATTCTTTTATGTTTTTTAACTCACATCCTCATCCAGTCTTTTGCTGTTTCCAAATATCTTTGTAGACCGATTATTGAGGTTTTGTAAGAGAGCTCTAGTTGAACTAATCTTTTGGATTCTTCGAATCTGGACACATACAGGCGATCAATATCAGCTCTAGGTTGATGCATGCAGTGGCAAGTGAGAAGGTTTCTTGTTATAAAATCAATTCGCTAAATGTTAGTTATGGTCCAATTAAGGATGTTGAAGCTGTATGGCACCACAGGAACTGCCAAAATTGTTGATGGCTGATATTCTCTTTTGTAAATTTAAGTCGGTATTTAACCCAAGACGTACACGCCTGTTGTATTCTTTACATAATTTCTCCTTTATTTGTGTATGTTGTATTCCATCTCTTTCGCTGACATCGGCATGTTTTTGTTCCAGTTCTTTAATCTTTGTGACAGAGTTGAGATCTATTTAGTGTGTTTCTTAATTCTCCCTTTTTTGAATGTTACTTTTACACATGTATCTAACCTGAAATCCTTACCGATGTCATTATTGAACCATTTTACAGTATTGAGGAGACATTTCAACTCGCTGTCGTCTTCAGTAAAGAGTTTCAGATAAATATATTCCTTTTGTTTTTTTTTTGTATCCGTAGTTATTAATGTTTAGTTCACGCGAAAGAGAGATTAGCGACAGCTAGTTATTCTTCTTAATGTTTTTTTTCACACAGTGTAAACTTTTTTAATACACTGTGTTCATTAAGTTATTCCAAGATTGCCGGACATTACACATTAACCACCGAGTTTGACGGTCCTGTTTACGCCGTTACCTTCAATTATTTGATTAGACATCACTCATCGATTTGTGCAAAACATCCTTCTTTCTTTTCTTCATCTTCTATGAAAACAATTGTGGAAAATAAAGTCATTTTTAATTTTTATGTTACTATTATTGTAATCTTGTCCATTGTCATTAAGTTTATAAAATACCTGCATATATATGGATACATTAGAATAACTATCTCAAAATAATTACCATACACCGATTTTAAAAATGTCGTTTGACATGTATCTATACATGCCTCAATCTTAATATTAGATGTTATGGTTTATTATATACACGAAGTCACAATCTAGTATAAAGTTAATGTTTTCATAATAAATCCGAGACTGTTAACGCATTAATGATATATTTATATTAGTATTATATCACATGAGCTTCAGCTAATAATATATATTGCTAAGTAATATAGATTTATAGTTATAAATAAAGTCAGAAGATTCACGTTACACAAATATATATCTGATTAATAAAACATTCTATATTTAATTAAATTTGTTTTATTATTTTACTAGTTAAAATCCTATAAACTTCGTCAGTCTTTTATCCTTTCTGAAAAATGTTTAAAATCCAACATTAGCAGTAGTTTTTAATGTTTCTCTGAGATATTCTTCCCTTGAATGTTGTTTTCCATTCCAATATGCATTTGTTTTAATGATGGACCACATTGGATTAACATCTGGCTATGTTAGTGAAGATTTCATTAATATGTGTCGGTTTTGGCAAGTTAATAGTCATCTTTAGATTATGTGAAAGCATTTTCTTTCATTAATATATTATTTATCTTAAAGGTACTTGGTTGTGACGCGTACTTCTGCAAAATATCTTGTTCACAAGACGTTTTTTGTCAGCTCCCATAATTATCTGCATTTATCTTGACACCATCATCAATTTGGAAGTGATTTATAATTTTGCTGCTGGAAATACTACTTTATATTTCCACTTTTGCTTTCAAGTCGTGCGAGTCGATTATTTTCATGAAGGACCCAAACAATCGTCCATCCATCGGGTCGATCATGCTCTGCATTCAACACTAAGATTCAGTCAGTTAAGTGCCATACGTGATACACGCGTGGGCGATCATATCTCGAAAGAGATATGATTGACTGGGCAGAAGATTATCCCGCAGTAGGTTGCCAGCCAAGGCAAAAGAACTCAATATTTAACCCATAACTGGAGGGAAGACACGATTAATACCGTTCCCAAGAGTATTTGCACGTAAGTATATGCAAGAAATTCAACTGGAATTTGAACTCGGCTCCTCGATCCGAACCGATACCCACTGCACCACATCGCACATCTTAAGATTATAGTTCTGAAAATCAGTTTACATCTTCATTTCACCTAACATACACCTTTCTCTTGATGATGTTTACTTAAAAGTTCGTTAGTTTTGTTTACTTTTATATCAAAGAAAAGGTGTAAATTATTTAAAATATTGGCTTAACCAATTGAATATTCACAGTATTTAGTCTTGTTGAAGTTATCATTAACATTTGTTACCGAGATTTACAAAGTCTACGTTTAGTTCAATTTCATAAGCAAGTCGATGAAATTTGAAAAAATGATTTTATGTAAAAATACTTTGATAAAACCCTTACTTCGCGGTTTTTACGCACCCTCGTAAAATCAACAGTATTTTGTACGCTCTTATTTGTTTGCACTTTTCCCCAAAATTTTGTTCCTATGTAAGACTATTTTAGAGTGTGTAACGAAAAGTGCGACTCTGAGATTCGTAGACAAACTGGCATGGCTAAAGTTGCTTTCCAAAAACTAAGCAGATTTTTAAGAGACATAATTTTTTGGAAACAAAGAAAAGAGTAGTGAACTGTTAAATGATATCTGTACTCCTGTATGGCAGCGAATTTGTGACAATCACTTCAAGGACGAAGAAGATACGAAGAAAAAGAAGGGACACTACACATAAAAGAAGAAGACGGACGGACTAACGGAAGTCAAATAATTTTTTTATATAGATTACTCTTTTAATTTTCAAAAATTGTGATAGTATTAAAGTCACATTTTGCTTGCTCATAAACACTCTCAAAAGTCAATGTTTTCCTTTTTTATTGTTCTTTGTTCTAAATGTTGGCAATACGAATTTGTTAACATTTAGTCTCTATCATTCAATATGTTTATAATATTCTGTTTCTCATTTTTAGCGCATGTATTTGTTATGACAAATAGCAATAATTGCGTATATAAAAAAGAAAATAAATACCAATTAATATACCTTAAGTGGATTCATACCTTTCCTACAAATATTTGTGCATAAGTGAATATTCAAAACGGATTCGAATTAGAAGTCATTTCTTTGATTTCTAATTCCAATTTTGTTATCCATTATACCTCCCAAAAATCCAAGCTTATATCATCAGGTAGTCTCAAGTATGGATGTGCGCTGTGGTGTAATAGTTATCGGCTCCGAACGGGAAATTGGAGAGTCGAGTTCGAATTCCAGTTGAATTCGTTTTGCAATGCGTATAGGATACAAATCCTATATCATCCATCAACGAACTAAAACACACCAAGTAAAATTTATCACTCTCAAAATCGGATTCAAACGACTAAAAATTAATTTTGGAAAAACCCAACTATAACAAAGTAAAATTGCACACCCGCAAAAGTGGATTCAAACGACTAAAAACAGTTTGGGAAAACCCAGATCAAAGCAAATTTCACAAGTCAGTGTGAAAAGCAAAATTCTGGAAACTACTTGGGTAGCAAATCAAAAATTTATATGACGTCACTGAAACGTTTTTTTCACACCTAAGTGGAAATACTTGCTAGATCAGGCAACATGAAAAACCATTCAGTCCAGTCCGACATGGAATCAGTGAGCTGACGGACCTCGTGGCAATATAACGAAAGAAATTTCACTCTACACCACCCGGACGTAGGGCATGTCACATTGTCATTCGACCTCTTTTTCCAATTTTCCTTTCCTTCATTTTCTCACCAAGCCGCCAAAGAGAGTAACAACAAGAACAGGACGCGTTAAGTACAATTTCTTTATTTGTTTTACCTTCTCTCTCACTCTGTCGCCGACCTACCACAAAAAGGAAGGAACATGACAATCACAATTCGCTTACTACACACAAAGGAACATAAGACTTCACACTGTGCTATTTACTACTATCAAACTATGAACTCTAAACTTCTGTGAACATTTTAAATACCTGCATTTCTCTTTGAACAATTTTAACTACAAAGCGGCATGCATTTCTCAATAAACATTTTTCTTCTCACAAATATATTGTAGTGTTCAGTTAACAAATTTCACTTATATTTTTCTTCTTACAATTTTGTCATTCTGTTAATAAATCTTTACTTTAATGAACACACGAAATATTTTATCCTTCCACATTTCAACAACTAAACCTTCAACCTTCTGATATATAAATTTTGGGGACTTTGGACGTGGATGGCACAAGGCCAATTTACCGAGCATTACCGAAGCCCATACATAGAAAAGGTATTAATCCATCTCTTCTCCCTCCAGCATCGGTCGAATAGCTGGACAGGTTGTGTTCTATAGCCTTGGTTGGCAAGCTATATACCGCGGAAAGTAATGGCAAGGTATTGCAGAATAATCTTCTGCCAAGTTAGTCATGTCTTGAACGAAACATGATCGTCAAAACGTGTATTACGTACACCAATTAACTGAATGTGTCCCAAGTGGTCACTTATCTAAATACTGACCAGGCTCGACCTTGTTTACCTTCGGTAATCACACAAAAACCGGTGTTTTAACGTGATATAGTTTTAAGCGCAATGTTTTGATGAATCGGGTAAAAAACGCTTGACATTCTGCTGTAATTCTTTACTTGATTTAAGGAATATACAAAATCAAATATGCCCTAAATGATTCTATTTAGTGTTTTTATGACCAAATGTAAAAACTAAAAAGCAGCCAGTAGGTAAGACGGAAGTGAAGCAAATAAAAGAACGCTTTTAAGATGAATTTTTACTTGACTGGAAATTAGGGAAATACAGTTGCGAACTGGAAGAAAGGTTAAGTAAATACACTTAATACACTAAGCCATCGGTCACAATATACTGAGTAGCATTAGAAAAGCCTCTCGTTATGATGTTCAGATGAGCAGTGAAGTAGCAGGAGAGAGGCAGTTCAAGTAAGAGAGATCTGGTAATAATATTCTGTCACTTACCTTCGTCTCAGACAGTAGCCTGTGTATCTGCAAATAAATAACCCAATACATTTGTGCTTTCATTTTTCGCCGTGACGTTTATCCACTTTTTGTTCCTTTGTGAAAGTACACGGGGCCGTTTTCAGTTTCTCTGCACATCGAAGCAAGCGAGAAGGAAATAGAGCGTGCTGTGATTTGTACAGTCAGTGAAAGACTGAGTTTAAGCCTCGATTGTAGGCTTATTCTTCAAATTCAAATCCAAACATAGTTTGTTTTTTGCAGTCTCGCAACTTGCTAAATCCGAACCTGTCGTGCAGAAGAGAAATGGTTTACAAGACATCTATGACATGACTCAGGGTCTTTTTATTTGTAAACGTTTACATTCATCTTATATATTTTGATAACACGTGCATGATAATATATATGACAGGCAAAACAGATAAAATGATGAGAAGCAAAACAATAGAATTGAAACTGAAATATATATGAACAAAATGATGAAAACTTAGAGTGTGTAAAAAATGAATGATAAAGTTTGTGATGAAAAGGAATATAAGGAAAACAGAAGGAAGAAATTTGGAGACAAAAAGAGTATGTCAAATGTCTGGTTAGAACAGTTAATTGAAGCGATAGATAGATAGATAGATAGATAGATAGATAGATAGATAGATAGTAATCTATATGTTTGAAATAACGAGGTAGGATAGGAAACAATATAAACAAATGTGAAAAATTAATGTAAAATACTTCGACATGTTTATAACTGCAGTGTACGAAATAGGGGATATACAGTTAGAGTGTTGGTAAGATGGAGTAATGGATTGAGGAATCGGAGAGCCAAGTTCGAAATCCAGTTGGGTTCATTAAATTCACTTACAAACCTTTGAAAGGTATGAATCAATTTCTTTTCCCCCCTAGCTATGGATAAATAGCTCGACATATTAGATTCTATAACCTTGAGTAGCAACCAGTATAGGAGAAGGAAAACTCTGAATTCAAATCAGCCTAGAGAGGTTTGGACTTCCTCAAGTTGTCTCACCCAAGACACACCACTTTTACGGCTGCAATACACGTGAAACCCGTAAGATTCTAAGGAGTAATCGTGATCGTGACAGGGTAATGGATATCGGCACGGAAATCCGAATCGACAATCAAAGTTCAAGATTCAACCCAGCTTGTTTTATCCACTCTCGTACTAATGGCCTAGGGAAAGGCATGAATCACTCTCTTCTCTCCCTAGCTGTTTAAGCAGGATACATTGGACTTTCTAGATCTGAGTGGTAACCAGTTTAACAGAAGGAAAACTGACTTCAAAATCACGTAAAAGGCCATGGGAGACTACTCCACAATCTTTCTCAAGAAACGATAACAATTCACAGATAAGAAAATGAATTTTTGGAGAGTCATGACGGATATGCCATTAGAACAACCTACAAGCAGGAGAGTTTGAAGCATATACCCAAGAATTTTAATTTCTTTTTCCTTTGCGTGCGCGCTCACACACACACACACATTTTCTCTCATATTCCCACTTCATAAAAACGTACTTGAACATTGTAAACATCTACGGTCATATCAAGCTGAAACATTGGGTCCCATACAATGACCGAAGTAAAGCAACGTCAAGGCTGTTCAGTTCCTAGATGAGTAACTACTTGGAAATACCAGGTGCTGTAAGCTTGAATGTGCGGGTGGTGTAATGGCTCGGAATTGTTAATCAGAGTCGAGTTCCAATTTCAGTCTGGCTCCTTGTATTCATTTACGCGCGAATAGCCTTGGGAAAAGCATGAATCCACCTCTTCTCCCCCACCATCAAGCTATGGCTTAATTTATTAAACTTGTATTATTATTATGGTAAAAAAAACATTCTTAAAATGTAAACTATTTTCTAGCTTTAAATGACTTTTGAAATGAGTCAATCAACAATCAAACAAAGCAAAAAATATTAAAGTATTTTTATCAACCTTTATAAATGCGTTATGAAAGTTTATATTCTGTTACAAATTAATTAAATCAAAACTGTCCACGCAGACAATAACTCATAGATTTTGACTCTTAAAAGTGACTTTATCTCAGAATAACGATCTTCTCTTTCAATAAATGTCGTTTCGTTTGTTTAATTTTATTTTTTGTAAGCCCAGGAAACAAAATTTATTTCTGTTTTTTTCTTCATATTTCATCACTTAAAAACCTGACGAACTGTTTTTTTTTGTTATGCGCTGAAAATAAACGACTGTAATCATTATAAATATATTATTTTCCCTGATATCGAATATTATTGAGTTAAAAGTTGTTCAGTGTTTGATCATAAATATGGAGGGAATGTTTTGTTATTTCTAAATCAAAGGGTTTTGTCTAAAATATGAATATTTTTTCTTTTCATCAATGTTTGCAGCTATTCCTAATGATTTATGAGAACAAGTCTCCAGTTAAAAACATCATGTTTGTTACAATTTATTTTCTATCGGTTGAGTTTTCACAACATTAAATAAAATCACTTTCCCCAGTGGCTTAATGTTCTTGTTGCGTAAATGATTTTCATTCTACTTTTGGTATATCGGGTTTTCATCCTTCTTCTTAGGTTTTCTCCGATTTTACAATGCAGAACCATTATCATCATCTTCATATTTCGCTATGTTTCATTTCTTCCATCAAGTTTAATATATGTTTTTAAAAATTTTTTCTGCATTCTTCTGAAGCAGTGTCATCCACAATCTGATGATATTAATTTCTGTGCTTTTCTAGCCACTGCTTAAATAGTGTTTTTCAATTTCAATTGATTTTATATTTTTATTCTTTAAGACAGATTTTAGGTTTCGAAAAACTATTATTTTTTGTCGTTTTTATGCGAATCATTTTCCCTATGCCAAATTATATCTCAGCAAATTTGTTTATCATTTTTATATGCATACCCTCGAAGTATGCATTTATTATTCTGTTGTATACTATCTCGACCTTAATATACATGTGTTATTAGTCGTCTTTCTTGAGTTTCTCAATTCAGATATCCTCTGCATAAACATATCAGTGTCATATCACGAGTCCCTTTCGTTTGTGTCTTAAAGGTTCATGATGTTACTTTTCTTCCTAGTTTTTTGGCTTCTTCTTTTGAACTTTTCTGACTTCACATCTATTCAGACCTGTTGCACTGTTTGGTTGTCATAATCAAGTCGTCTTAAGGTTCTTATGAGTGTGAAGCTTTCTAATGCTATGAAGTCTTTTTTATCATTCGTCACATGAATTCACTCTAACATAATTCCATTATGTAGTGATCGATAACGCAGAAGACAATTTTTTCGGTATCTATTTTGTTCAGCTATACGAATAGTGAGGTTCTTGGAAGTTAGTGGATACATGACCAACCCAGCACTACTTTTGTTTTATTTTGTCGCAATGTTTCAATGATGGTGGCGCTGATACGACTATGCATAGTTTATTAATAACTATATTTTCGAATATGGGAACCAGTGCTCACAAAGTGATGTTATAATAAATTAGAATATGTGAACAAAATGTACAAAAAATAGTTAGTATCTGGTATTTCATAATTCAGTGTTGTCGATGGAAGAAGTTTTGAAATTGAGAAATAAAAAAGTAAAAAGAGCATGATGCTTTCCAGGCTAAAGATACAGAAGGAGACTTGAAGCAACCACTTCACTTATCTGCTTTCATGTTTAATAATCCTGACAAAGCAGTGCTAACAGAAACAACTATAATCAATATAATTGAATGACTCAGCAGCAATAAAATTAAAACAACAAAAACCTAATATAACAGAAATGAAAAAAATTACACCCAATAAACCAAACAAAAAGAGAAAAAAGATCAGGTTGTTGATGATGATGATGATGATGATGATGGTGTAAAGACACTTGAATATTAGCAAAAAACAAAAAACAAAAAACAAAATACAAAACAAAACAAAACAAAAAAAAACCAAAGAAAAAACACATTCAGTTTTCCCTGTATAATCTATTTGCGGTTAAATTATTTCCAGGTAAGCACTTAAAATTTGTCTGTACTTCTGAGAGGAAGTAGTATTGAAATTGTTCTCACTGGTGTCTTCATCTTTGTTGATATATTCACGACGTTTTGGCCATTGTATGTTCCGGCCTTCTTCAGGTGATTGAATTTTGAAGGGTTGGGTTCGAAAATCTAATCACATGACGAAGGCCGGAGCGTACAAAGGCAGAAACGTTGTGAATATGGCAATAAAGATGAGGACTACAGTCCAAACAGTGTAAATAATCTAAGCATTTAAAAATATTCAGGTAAAAAAAAAAGAAAAAACTTCGCGTTTTTATTGGACTGTTAAAATAACAATAAAAATAATGATAAAAATATCCTCAACTGGTGTAAATATTCAAAGTGGAGGCATTTATTGATTGTAATGTAAATTTTAACATTTCTTTTCTACGAATATTTTGAAATGTCAAAGACCTGTAATGACAATGAAAAACAGATTCTCTGGAGGTAAATTATAATATGGGAAAGATTTTGGATATTGGACACTAGATTGATATATATTACATTAGCATAAATTATACATTATTCTCACGAACATTTACACCAATCAGAACGTTGTATTAATCTGAGGACAAATGATGAGTTCTGTTGAAATTCAATGTGTTCATTGCTTCATAATATTATTGGCTAAAAAATAATTAAAGAAAAAGGCAGGGAAGATAACTAAGAGAGAGAGAGTGAGAGAGAGAGAGAGAGAGAGAGAGAGAGAGAGAGAGAGAGAAAACTCGGGAAGAGGTCAAGTGAAAGAAGAAAAAGGAAAACTGAATTGTCATGAGATGTAAAAAAAGAAGAAGAAAAAGCAAGTGTCAGAAAAGAAAAAATGAAGTTGAAAATGAAGCAGAAAGAGATGAAGACGAAATAATAAAAAGACGTAACAAAGAAGATAGTTTTTTTTTTTGTAATTATTCGATAAAATATTGATTAAAATAAAACGAAGCACTCTGGGAATTACACAAAGAATGCATACAAGGGGCGAAGTGATAAAAATACGAATTAAGCAGAATAAATCGACATTACTCAGATAATACTCAGATAAAAAATAGGAGATTAAAAATGTGTTAAAAAAATGAAAATAAAAGTAACACTAGAAAGTTAATTAGAAAATATTTTGCAAACAGATGAAAAATACGGAATAAAAAGAGAAACAAACGATGAACGAAAAGCAGACGAGTTTTTTTTCAATACGTCGAGATTACCATGAACGCAAAGTATGCCAGAGAGGCTACCTTACTTATTTATGTTAACTATTCTTACTAGACAGGATTGAGATAATAATAAATTATAAGCATTATCAACTTTAAAAATTGACGAGTATATAGAAATCTATCAAAATAAGATTAACCAATATTCCCTTTGTTTGAAAATGTTCCATCCATTGTTGCTTTCTTATTCTGAATAGCAAGATAGTGATATCCTGAAAATTCAAAGAAAATGAGTAGCTTATTTGAGTGGATTTAAATATTTTTCAGAATTTTCAATATTTTTCAATGATTCCTGGTATTTTCCAAGTTTTCCGGAATTTCCAGCATTTTTCAGAATTTTCTTTTCTCAAATAAAACATGTCTCCATATAGCAGAATAGCTAATTCCATAACTGTTACTAGCCATACTTGCTATATTCGGTAAAGACAATAGATATAGGTATATTGTGGAAGTTAACGATCATTTGGATCCTTAGCTTGAGAAACGGTCAATTTGTATCATTGACAGGTGAAAAGTCGTTTCATTGCATAACTGGTAAAATCGCGCGAATTTAAGAAGAGGAGTATAGAAAGAAAAAAAAAAACAAGGAAAAACTGGGAAGATAAAAGAAGAAAATATGAGAAAGCAAAAAAAAAAGTGAAGAAAAAATACAGACAATATTAAATAATGAAATAAGTAGTTATTTCAGTGGATTTCAATGACAGAAGTGAAAGTTCAAACAGAATAAAAATGATAAGAGAGAAAGAATAAAGAGGAAAAACGAAGAATAAATATACAGATAAATTAATATTGATAAAATGTTGAAATAAATTGTGTTGGGGACTGAGAAATAAGATCTAATTATAAGAGATCATTCCATTAACACCTTTTCTAATTCGCCATAGAATTTCATTATAATGGCGGCAGCATTTTTATGCAAACAAGTTTCCTTTTTTTATTGTTAATCAGTCAACACTTCTATTGACTAAATGAACCGTGTAGTCAAACTGGGATGCTATGAAAGTCAGGAGTGTTTTTTATTTTGATTTGCTTTCTTGAAAGGGTCTTTGATGTTATTAAAATTCCAAAAGATAGTCGACAACACACAACATGGAATAAATACTGCTGAGAAATCCTACCCGGTGAACAAGTAAAACAGCGGTAGAATTGCAGTTTATTTTACAAATATTAAAAGAAATGCAAATATCTTTCCTCGTGCGCTAATAAGAAGCATTGTACTTGGAAAAATAGCGATGGTTATAGAGTAATATGATGAAGTCAAGAAAAGATCTCGCACAGATATGCGTTTAAAAGAGGGCATGGGATTGAATATAGCAAATTATGAAAATGAAGTCGTAATAATTTGATTAAGCTATCAAAAGTGAGTTGTAAAAAGTCATTCAGCAGGTTGGACATGGACAGTTAGCATAGGATTCATTTTAAAAATACTGATGACACATTTGTAAAATACATGCAAGTATCAAGAAGTTTGTGTCTTTCTTTGACAGCAATTTTGCAGCAATTAGAATAGTTTAGAAACTTAAGTTTACTTCTTTCTAGTGCAACTTCTTGTAACGATGTTGACTGTATCTAGAGTTTTGACTTTTGTTTAGAAAATATGAGAGAGAAGTTTTATTGTTACATGTCAGTAGAACGGGATTAGGACGAGAAGATAACCGATTGGGACAATTGTAGCTGCTTTAATCAGAACGAAAGCTGTTTTTTCGTGACACCCAATAAAAAGGTATTAAAGACAAAGATTTTATTATTGATCAATTATTATTGTAAAGGTTTCGAGTAAATGAATTGACATTGTATATATTGTCCATGGTAAATCTGATTTTAAACGAGTATAAAATGACTTTCTCTTAACCTGAAGATCATATTAGATATAATCCTTGATATGGATCCAGAATATATGATATATTGACATGCGCTTGGATTGCAATGATTCAATCTAAATAAATCCTTGCTGTTCTCAGACAGTGAATGAATAAATGTTGTTTTATTATGTGTTAAAAATGCACTTTTATTTTCATTCGTTTTTGTTCATTCCAACAGCTTGGGATATAACACCTACAAAGATTCTTTACTGAATTTCAAAATCCAGTACACTGCGACAGTTTGATGGATTTATGTTTTTTGAAAAAGTTCGCTTTATTTCTATGAAACCGATTTTGTGGTTAAGATTCTACTGATGGAGGAAATTTAGTTTGGACGAGAGACGCTGGTGCGTGAAGTAAATAAAATCTCGGCATAATTCGGTAGAACAAAAATACGTGGTCTAATATCTTTTTGTATTATACAAATATAAAAATAAATGCGTGGTCTAATATCTTTTTGTATTATACAAATATAAAAATAAATACGTGGTCTAATATCTTTTTGTATTATACAAATATAAAAATAAATACGTGGTCTAATATCTTTTTGTATTATACAAATATAAAAATAAATACGTGGTCTAATATCTTTTTGTATTATACAAATATAAAAATAAATACGTGGTCTAATATCTTTTTGTATTATACAAATATAAAAATAAATACGTGGTCTAATATCTTTTTGTATTATACAAATATAAAAATAAATACGTGGTCTAATATCTTTTTGTATTATACAAATATAAAAATAAATACGTGGTCTAATATCTTTTTGTATTATACAAATATAAAAATAAATACGTGGTCTAATATCTTTTTGTATTATACAAATATAAAAATAAATACGTGGTCTAATATCTTTTTGTATTATACAAATATAAAAATAAATACGTGGTCTAATATCTTTTTGTATTATACAAATATAAAAATAAATATCGCCTACATTGCTGTGAGGTACTTTCTCAAAATATGTTAACAGCGGGAGCAAATTAATATAAGTTTAATGTTTATATATATCCATATAAATATTGATAGGAAAGCAGTAAAAAAGGCTATATAGACTAGAATATAACCGGTGATCAATATTTCATTGGCACTTCCTCAATTTTCATTAAACAATTATTTTCCCTGACTCATGAAAATTTCCACACATGCGCAAAATAATCTTCTTACCAAGCCTTCTTACTTTCTTTCTTCGTTTGATACCATGCATAATGTTTCTCAATTCTGATCTAGAATTTACTTATCTTCATTTGAATGAATGCCAAAGACTGAGGAGGTCACCTGAAAACTTTGAAACACCGGCCAGAATCAAACATATCTTATTCTGTCGTGATGTATTCCCAGCTCTTCAAGAAAGTTTAATCTTTTCTTTTAATCATTTCACCCCAAGCAAGGCATTCCACTGCCACTATTGCGCTGGGGGTTACATAGGGGAAAGAGCCTATATATCATATTTAAAAGAGCCTACTCTTTGTTTGATTCAGTAAATTTAATCGCAGATATACATTTCCATACCATTATGGTTCTCTTTCAGTTATAACAAATTAAGTATAGGAGAAAAAATTGAACATAGAGGTATATATGTATTAGTGGTAGTTTCAAACAATACTGAAAATTGCTACGAAACTAGAACATTAAACTGAAAACTCGATTCATGTTCAGATAAACAGCCTCTTTAGATCGAGTCTTTCATATAAAGACCATGCATGGTACAAAAACTGTTTAGGTATATCTAAAGTCTCAGCTGTATACATCCGCTTAAGGTAGATCGTTAATATAAGGTAGAAAGACGGTAGGGCTGAGAAACGAGCCCTGAAATTAAGAAACATGGCCATTAACAACGAACTTCATGATCTTACCTGTTAGTAAGGATTTGATAATTGAGAAAACTTTTCAAGAGGTTTTGGAGAGGAAGGAACGAAAACGAAACTTATACTTAACATTAGAAAAAGACAGCTGAAGTTCCTTGAACAAATAATAAGGACGGAAGGCTTTGAGAATTTGATACTCACAGGTCAGATAGAGAGTAAGAGAGACAAGGAAAAGTAACCACACCTAATTAAAAGAGTTCGGTATATCTAACGCGGGGATGTGTGTTGTGGTGCAATGAATATCGGCTGGGAATGACAAATCAGAAAGCTGAGTTCGAATTCCAATTGAATTCATTTCATACCCTTGGGAATGAAATACCAGATATGCGTTAAATAGCAGGATAGATTGGGTTGGAAACCAGTGTATCGCAGAAAGTAATGGCAACCTACTGCGGAAAAATCTTCTACCCAGTCAGTCATGTCTCGAAAGAGACATGATCGCCCAAGCGTGTATCACGTATGGCCTTTAACTGACTGATATCTAACGTGAGAATTCTGTTGATGTATATTGTTGAGTGTTTCACTGAATCTGTGTGTAATGACAGGATATCAGCATGTGGACCTTGC
The DNA here is from genome assembly GCA_037127315.1 of Ascarosepion bandense. Lineage (NCBI taxonomy): Eukaryota > Metazoa > Mollusca > Cephalopoda > Sepiida > Sepiidae > Ascarosepion > Ascarosepion bandense. The sequence continues at coordinate 246,698 of JBBBDQ010000222.1, forward strand.
AGAGAAAAATCCATATAGTGTGTCGCCTTCTTTCTTTATTTCTTTCATATGAAAAATCTGTTGACGATACTATAAACGCAAATTAAAGAAATGTCAACAATTTAACATTTTAAAATAGAGTTATTAGTTGTGATAAACAAATTTGCTTAAAATATTTAATTTTTAAGGGTTTTTGATGGGCTATAGAAAGATAACACAGACTCGGATATAAAGTTGAATAGTATATTCTCGGAAAACGTAGTACAAAAGTAAACGTGGACTGGAGAGTACTTTCTCTCGCAGGCGTCCTGACTCACTCATTCACTCACTCTGTGGCTACTACTCAGTGACTTCCACTCAGCCATATTATAAAAGTGTGAACGAGTCCATTTGTAAGTAGGTCCTCACAATATCCTCCTCCCAAGAAATTTTACTCTGTAAAAGGGTTTATTATTTTCTGAAATTTTCATTTTGGGATTGATTGGTAAAGGCACGGTAAATTTCCTCTTTCTCCCAGACCTTCGTTGTTTGTGCTTATGTTGCAGGGGCTCGAAGTCAAATGTGTCATGTTTGCTGTTAGAATCCATTTCATGCCGTTTTTTAGTTTCATTAATGTGTCTTTTGTGGGTATGGCTTGCTCCCTGTATTGTATACACCATCTCGCCGATCCTTCTAGTGATCGTGCCCTCTTCCCAGTATGGCATATTCTTTTGGAAACTTTTAAAGAAAATTTTCTGATCTGGAAGAAATCGTTTTTTGGTACTTTTTCGGTCTTACGTATTTTTGACTGTTTGGGAATTAATTTGTGAAACACGGACCTCACCTTTCTGGTAAACATGGTTTCAGTCAGTGAGCCAGTTGATGGCGTATTCGGGTTCGATGTCATGTGATTAACTTGTAAAAACTGCTGTAATGCTATGTCGGTAGGAGTTCCTTGTGCTTTTTTAAATGCTCTTTTAAGCGTGTCCACGAACCTCTCTGCTAATTGGGGTTAAAGTGTGTCAGAAATAGTTTTGATGTTAATATAGTTTTTATTTTTTCAAAAACTGACTGACACTCAGTTGTCCAGTTTCAAATTTCCTCTTTTTTTAAACAATTAATTCAGTGAAGCGCGTAGCTCGTGCATGTTTTTTTTTTATGAATACTTGGTAATAGTTGGCAAGTCCAAGAAAACTTTGGAGCTCGTTGACATTTTTTGGAGAAGGCATATTTTTGATAGATTCTACCCGCTGTGGGTCAGGCCGTCTTCCATACTTGTCAATGATATGCCCGAGATACCTTATTTCCTTCATATAAAAATCACATTTCGATTCTTTTATCTTGAAACCGAAATCCTGAATTATCTCAAAAAACTTTGTGGATCCGTTTGCAATGTTTCTCGGTAGATTTGCTTGAACATTACAATGTCATCCAGGTAGACACACGCGAAGTCAAGGCCACCCAGCATGGTATCCATGACCTGCTGAAATATTGCAGGTACAACCTTGACCCCGAATGCCAATCTATCAAATTTGTATAAACCCCTGTGGGTGTTGATACATAGAAGCTTTGCGCACTTCTCCTTAACAGGGATTTGAAGATATGCGTCGCTTAAGTCCAATTTGGAGAATATTTCCCCACCATTCAGTTTATTAAATACCTTCTCCGGTGTGGGGATGGGGTAATGGTAATCTTTTAGAGCCGCCCGTTGAGAAATCCGCAAAGAGGCGAATTTAGTTGGACTTTCTTCTTAAATATACAGCGGGGGCAGCCCATTTGCTAAAACTCACTTTGGACAGTATAACAGCATTTTCTAGTCGGTCTAATTCTTCGTTTATTTTTTCTACTAATACAAATGGGACATTTATTTTTCTTTTGAAAACGGGTTGAACGTTTTCTTTCAGCTCGAATCTGGCTTTTGTCTTAGTACATTTTCGTAGCCCCACCGAGAAAACTTCAGAAAATTTTTCTTTTAATTCGTCTTTCAGGTCTTGAGTATCCGTTGTCATATTTTCCACCTTTTGGCAAAAATTGTTGATTAGTTGGTCCCGCAACTTAAACCGCTCTATTCAATCAGTTCAAAATAAATTCTCAGAGTTTTTATGGACGAAAACTTTTAGTTTCTTTGTGATGCCATTTAGTGTTACAGGTATCATTAGCTCACCTTCAAATTTGATTTTGTCTCTTGTTACTGCACGGGCTGTTTTGTTTGCCTTTTTCATCGTTGATTTTTTTAATTTCCTCCAAGTGTGAAGATTAATAATTGAGAGATCCGAGCCAGAATCTACTTGCAGCTTAACTGTTTTGTTTAGAATGTTGATTACAACGTATTTTCGTAGATTCTTATCCCCTTTTTTATTTGGTCTAGTTTGTCTGTTGTTCCTTTTGTTTCTACAGTGCGCCTCTTTGTGGCCAATTTTGCCACAATTATTACATGTCTTGTTTTGGTAGAAGTAGTCTACCGCCCAATGTTGTTCACCACAACGCATGGACTTGTGGGTAATTTTTGTTTTATTGTGAATGGGCATACTCTTTGCGTTCTCTACCTTTTCCAGGGGAGTAATTTTTTTGCTTGTACTTAATTTTCCTAAGATACGATGTTACTCGCTGGCAATTTTCAGTTACTTTTTTCAGTGTGATACCTAGTTCGCTTTCTAGTCTTGATAGAACTCTCCGTCTTATCTCCGAGTTTTTGCGGAGACTAAACCTTGGGCAAATATCAAACATTTGAAATCGTCAGCTAACAATTCTGCCAATCGAAAATCGTCACAGTGCTTATTTACAATGGACGCAAATGTAAGATAATCCTCGTCATCTCGTTTTGACAAGTTCAAACACTTCCATCTTTTGTGGAATAGTGTTGTATTAGGACTAAATAACTCAGACAAAAGTTTTATTGCTTCATCGAACCCTAATTCACTTGTTTCCTTCGGAAGAATGTCACTGACGAACGTACTATGTTCAGCTGTTCCCGACTTTATCAAAAATAGGCGAATTTTAGCGTTAGACCAATCCTCACAGTCTACCGTAAAAAGATCTTCATATATTCTATAGAAAGTTTTAAATATTTTATCTTCGTCGAGAAGATAAATGAATGTCTCCATAGAATTCCAAATTGTGTTGTGAGAAAATGCAGTGTTGTTTTCAATAAATTCTTTTTTACTTAATGTTTTTTAATTTTTCTTGTTGTTTTTGGAATTCAAGGAAAAGCGGTTGTTGCTCTCTCTGCTGTTGTTGTGGTTCTTTTTGCTGTAAGAGCAATTTTTCTTCTAACATTTGTTGCTGCTGTAGTATTCGTTTCTCAGTCTTCTGTTGATGATCAAGTTGTGCCTTAATCATTTGAACAATGATTGCTTTAAAGTACTCCATAATGACATTAAATACGTGATTTCAGAGAAAACAAACAGAGTTTAGACAATTTTTCTTCTTTAAGTGGGAGGGGGAGGTGAATAAAATAAAGAGTAATTCCTTTCTTTACTATTTCTCAGCTCTGGTTGGTAGTAACTGTAAAATGTCTTCTTTTTTTTCCTAATACAGTTTGGGTGCGTCTTTTTTTTCTAAGAAAGGGGAAAGAATTTGCATAAACAACCACGCTGCAAAACAGGAAATATATTTTTTCTTCCTATTTTTCTGTGTGATCGAAAGAAGCGAAGAACAATAAAATGCTTTTGGTTATAGCAAAGAGAGGGAAGAAAATAACTTACAGTTTTCACTAGTAAGTACTTTCAAGTTATTAGTTTTAAAAAATGGATTGGATTATTATTTTTTCTATCTATGCTTTTCCCTTCTTTCTAATATATCCGACGTCCGAATCTGTGTCTTTTTTTTTCGTATTCACGTTGCCTGATTTTCAGCTGCTGTGTCCGTTTTTTTAGTACCAGTTGTGTTATTAACGTACAGCTGTTATTGTAGGCGTAACCTTTTTTGTTGAATTTTTTTAGGTAGAGATTTCTCTTTGTGGTTCGAATATTCTTCGTTGCCAGTGTTATGGCGTCACCTTTTTGTGGAATATTTATGTAGAGGTTTCTTTTTGTGGTTCGAATATTCTTCGTCGCCATTGTTATGACCGAAGGGCCATAGAACGATAATACGGACTCGGGTATAAGGTTGAATAGTATATTCTCGGAAAACGTAGTACAAAGGTAAACGTGGACTGGAGAGTACTTTCTCTCGCAAGCGTCCTGACTCACTCTTTCACTCACTCTGTGACTACTACTCAGTGACGGTATTTACCAGCCTTCCCATGCAAGGCTAGATGTGACACATGGTCATTTGAATGTGGGTATTCCCGGCCATATAGCTGAGCCAAAAAATGTCTGTCTATTTTTACCAAGTCGTGGTTCTACACTTCGGCGGAACCACTACTGGGTTTGTGCTCTCTGCTCGGAAGCAGAGAGCGCCCACTACCCGAAGGCAGAGTGCTGACAGTGTCTATAGTATCAGAGGCAGGTCTACTACTCAGTGACTGTATTTACTAGACTTCCCACGCAAGGCTGGATGTGACACATGGTCATTTTATTGTGGGTATTCCCGGCCATATAGCCGGGCCAAAAATATGTCTGTCTATTTTTACCGAGTCGTGGTTCTACCCTCCGGCGGAACCACGACTGGGTTTGTGCTCTCTGCTCGGAAGCAGAGAACGCCCTCTACCGAAGGCAGAGTGCTGACAGTGTCAACAGTAGCAGAGGCAAGTCTACTACGCAGTGACTATATTCACTAGCCTTCCCACGCAAGGCTGGATGTGACACATGGTCATTTTATTGTGGGTATTCCCGGCCATATAGCCGGGCCAAAAATATGTCTGTCTATTTTTACCAAGTCGTGGTTCTACCCGTCGGCGGAACCACTACTGGGTTTGTGCTCTCTGCTCGGAAGCAGAGAGCGCCCACTACCCGAAGGCAGAGTGCTGACAGTGTCTATAGTATCAGAGGCAGGTCTACTACTCAGTGACTGTATTTACTAGACTTCCCACGCAAGGCTGGATGTGACACATGGGCATTTTATTGTGGGTATTCCCGGCCATATAGCCGGGCCAAAAATATGTCTGTCTATTTTTACCGAGTCGTGGTTCTACCCTCCGGCGGAACCACGACTGGGTTTGTGCTCTCTGCTCGGAAGCAGAGAGCGCCCTCTACCGAAGGCAGAGTGCTGACAGTGTCAACAGTAGCAGAGGCAAGTCTACTACTCAGTGACTGTATTTACTAGCCTTCCCACGCAAGGCTGGATGTGACATATGGTCATTTTATTGTGGGTATTCCCGGCCATATAGCCGGGCCAAAAAATGTCTGTCTATTTTTGCCCAGTCGTGCTTCTACCCTCCGGCGGAACCACTACTGGGTTTGTGCTCTCTGCTCGGAAGCAGAGGGCGCCCTCTACCGAAGGCAGAGTGCTGACAGTGTCAACAGTAGCAGAGGCAAGTCTACTACTCAGTGACTATATTCACTAGCCTTCCCACGCAAGGCTGGATGTGACACATGGTCATTTGAATGTGGGTATTCCCGGCCATATAGCCGGGCCAAAAATATGTCTGTCTATTTTCACCGAGTCGTGGTTCTACCCTCCGGCGGAACCACTACTGGGTTTGTGCTCTCTGCTCGGAAGCAGAGGGCGCCCTCTACCGAAGGCAGAGTGCTGACAGTGTCAACAGTAGCAGAGGCAAGTCTACTACTCAGTGACTATATTCACTAGCCTTCCCACGCAAGGCTGGATGTGACACATGGTCATTTGAATGTGGGTATTCCCGGCCATATAGCCGGGCCAAAAATATGTCTGTCTATTTTCACCGAGTCGTGGTTCTACCCTCCGGCGGAACCACTACTGGGTTTGTGCTCTCTGCTCGGAAGCAGAGGGCGCCCTCTACCGAAGGCAGAGTGCTGACAGTGTCAACAGTAGCAGAGGCAAGTCTACTACTCAGCGACTCACACTCAGTGTTGGTAGCCATATTATAAAGTTGTGGACGAGTCCATTTGTAGGTAGGTCCTAACAATATTAAGATATGTCTATAAATGAGTGGGGATGTAAATATAATTCAGTGTCAATAATGTGTATTCTTAGCGTAAGTTCTTCCGAAACTAAATGTTTTTTTTACTAAATTATCAAAACTTAGAAGAAATAACACAGACATATAATTTATTACATATGCCATTCTGGTCTGTCACGCGGGTTATGTGATATTGTTTGCTATTGAAAGAATATTGGAAAGGATTTTAAGATATTTTTTGTTGTGAAATAAATGACTTTAGTAGAAATGTCGGTTGATCTGAACAAAAATTCTTTCTACTCAGCCGCTATTATTTTTAAATCTAATGCCCACATTTCCTTTCTTTTCAGTTAAAGAATATTAAAAAATGTATAAAATGTATAAGAATCATGATACATTTAAAAATTTTATTTAAGTAGAAGACAAGGGAGAAGAGTTCCTAAATAGATTTAATGGAAGATAAAATATGTGAAATGAAAAAGTTTTAATTAATGATTTTCCTGTTTATACATCTATTATTTCATGTCATCTTAAAAATATAAAAGCCTCCTACGTATAACATTTAAGAATATATTTGTAAAAGGACAAAAGAAATAAAGACAAAAGTAAAGATTTTCTGAGCCGGCGCGTTTCGTCTCGGAGGAATTTTATCAAGGCAAATGTAAGGAATTTATTTAATACACAAGAATAAAAATGTGAGTAATTCCAAGATTATTGATCATAAATATTCATCAGGTTAATGGAAAAATCTAGCTAAGTGACATAATTTAAAGTAAAATAAAAAAAATGGAGTAAAAGATGTTCTTGAAATTTTTACAAGTTAATAACTAACTTTAGTCCGGTATTAGTTTATGCTTTATGCATTTTAAATAAAATGAGATTATAAATTTAACCATTTTTTACCTTTTTAGCACACACACACACACACACACACACACACACACACACACACACACACACACACATATATATATATATATATATATATATATATTGAATACTGATACCATATCTGGTCGGGTATTCCTGTTATTCATCTCGAGGTTCTTGACAAAACCAAAGACGGATCTGCAATGTAATCGATCCTGACTTATCATCCGATTTCAGTCACATTCTCACCGACGTGTTGTGGCTTCTCTCTGTCTTTTCTACAAATATTTTCATGGTAATTGCTCTGAGGAGTTTTTCCCCCCTGATACATCGATAACATGAATTTAAGTGTGATACTAGATTGGCATCTAGGTCCCAGCGTTTTACCGTTGAAATAGCTAAATGTAACCACTTCTACTCTAACAATTTCTTTTTTCACACCTCCCGCCTATGGAACTACTTTACGTTTATTTGATTTCCTGATAGCTACAATCTCCAAAGATATAAATGCAAAGACAATTACCATCTTCTATCTCCTTGAATCCCAGCAATCTCATCCTTTTTTCGACACCTCCTGTACTCAGTTTTTTCTCTCACTGTACACCCACCACCTGCGAACTAGTGGCAGTCCAACCTTGCTTCGTGCGAAATGGTTATATATATATACTGAATGAAATGTAAGAATTTTGAGTTTGACTTATCTTTTAAGTGTGAAATTCTTACTTTTGTATGTGCTTTATCAATAACTAATTGGAATAATTAAACACTTATTTAATGGTATGCCATTCTTTTAATAATTTCCTTTGAAAATTAAATATTGGTGTTTACATTCCGACTAATGTTTATATCTTTGTTGTTATTTACATCTGTGTGTCCTCCAGTCTTTTTCCAGTGTCTTTTAATCCGGATAGCCTTTAGTTGGCTTTTCAAAATGTTCCCTTTATTTATGCTGCAATGGTATGTTGTCCATATTCTGCTATACATGTCATATTCTTATCGACCTGTTTCCACTGTACTCGCCAATCAGGGATCGAACTACATCGCTAAATTCTTGGACCAACATTTTAATAAATTGTTCTGTGAGACTACCCTGAAACTGTCACATGGACTCTTAAACTTAATATTTTTAAATTCTGCTTCTGCTAGTATTTATTTCTATTAATAGCTCCACTATGTATTTATTTCTATTAATAACTTCCATTTGGTATTTATTTCTATTAAAGACTTCCATTTGGTATTTATTTCTATTAATGGCTATCATATGGTATTTGTTTCTATTATTGGATACCCAGTGGTATTTAGTGGTACACTAGAAATAATTGGTTTCTATCTAATATTTCTATTTATTTCCACTTGGAGTGGTGACGGCCCTTTATCTCCATACATGATCAGATTTTCTTGATTTCAGTGTCTCGCGTCTAATTATACTTTTCGATATTAATTTTAAGGACTCAATTTCTAGTATCAAAATTTTCGCGGAAAATAGCCTTGTGTTAGTATGTATGTTTGGTAATTGCTATTAATCTTTGGGTTGTGTAATACACACTTAGACTTAGGGTGAACAATAACTGAGCGGTACTAAATAAGTACAAGACGAGATATGCTGAACGAGCAAAACCTTGTGATAATAACAAGAAAAATGAGGACAATTGTCCGATTGTAAATAATATGTTAACTGTCAATAATGTGTTAGCTTCGTTAATTTCTTTTGAAAAAATATAAACTAAATTTAATGAAAAGATTTTTGCACTATTGACTGACTTCTAATCTTAAGACAAAACATTTGATATTGCATAAAGGAAAATTGATATTGGTACAACTGCGGAACTACATTATAAGAAAAAATAACTCTTGTGACAATATGAAAATGACATATCCGCAGAAATTACCCGTAAGTTAAACTTTGACTTCAAAATTTGTATCGTTAAAATTTGTAGCATTAATTCAATAAATTGAATTATTGCTTCTGCCAAGTGTTATACAAACACAAAACCTTGAAATTATACCGGAGGGAAAATTGATCGTAAGGTTTATTTATTTTGGTAAGTTACTTCCTCATCCAGTAACATGCTTACAAAAGTTAATCAGTTTACCTGTTTATTTATTGCATCTCATATTTATGAGTTGCAGAAAATATTCTGATGATGAATTTTTATTTAGTTTGTGATGTGGTAAGAGATTCCTCGAGGAAATGCAATAAGAATAGAATGATCGCAAAATAAAAAACGATTTGTAAAAATATATATTTTTACATACGACAAAGTAGTGTTCAGCGGTTTCGTCTAAAAAGTAATTTTTCTTGCATTGTTCCGCTATACGTGTATTATGAATCCGGTCTTTTACCAGAGAGCACTTAGACAAACGCATATTGCACATATCCGTTACATCAACACACTTCCTCTATGATTGTATCAATTCAATCTACTCAAACAATGATCTGAACTTCTATGAAAGATTTCTGTATATTTTCTTAACATTTGTATTCAAATATTATTTACACATTCATGAATATATAAATCTTTCTACTTATCACATATATCTAGTCAATCCCAATCATCAAATAGGCAAATATGTATGATCATATCAAGTTCAGTCAGTACAAATTCTCATATCAACCGCTTCCAGATATGTTGACTTGAGGAAAAAGTTTTTTTGATTTATTTCAATATTTCTTATCCCCACAGATTAAATAACCACCACATTAATATTCTCATAATATTTTCTTCATATGTACATATCTATCTACATAAGATCAAGAATTCAACACGGCATCTAATACAGAGTGTATTACGATGCTTACTATGTAATGAAAGCTTCTCGGATTAAAATGGTGGAGTGGACTTATGATACATTCATAAGATATTATCTTTGATCAATTGGGTTGTTGTGTTTTTAAGGTAATGGTAGTCGATCAAACTTTATATTTTGATAGAGTTTGTTTCGTTGTTGCTGTTGTTTCTTAGGAGTTGAGTTGATATTTCCGACAGTATAAAATATAGTAAGTACCCCTTATATTAGTTGTAATGACTTGCCAATAACGGATTTTATGGATGACATCTCAATGCGAGGTGCTTTTAACATGTCTGGAAATTTTTCAATCTTGGTCAAAGAAATTCAAGGTCACTAAAAGTAGAAGAAATATGTTTGGAAATATATTTTATGAAACAATAATTGTGTTCAGAAAATAGCGTGTACGACCATAACTATGTTTTAAGTCCAGCTATTAATTTAGGACATATGTTCATATGACAATATGCCACTTGCCTGTAATGATTTTCATTACATGGTCTACGAACGTTTCATTTTTTCTTTTTTCTCATAGAATTCGTCGGGAAGCTAATTCCAGTGAATGAGAGATAGGAAGACGTAAAGTGTCACATGTATTGACTAAATCTCAGCGTATGATTTTATGTTGATAACATTTTGCGTGTACAAGGTGGTATTTACGGTGGTTTTGGTTTGAAATTGTGATGTACGCAATTAGAAATACGAGAATTTATATGTAGCTATGTTAATTGACGCTGTAAATGGTATCAGAGGCTCAAAGTTGCGCTCATGAGAAGATAGGAGAAAATCCGAATATTGGTTCAAAACGCAAAGAGGACCAACTTTACACGTATTTATCAGTCGATCTGCCGTTATAGTTTTTAGGGTTCTAGCATGGTAAATCCCGATAGTTGTGCGTAAGTTCGATCCGTTTCGTATACTGAATGAAGAGTACAGTGTCGATAGTGACAGCTAAGCTTGTCATGTTTTGAATTAAATTAGTCTATTAATTCTCTCAATGTTTTGACAAAGATATAAAGTAGAAAAGAAGCTTGCATTTGTGTAGTTTTATTAGTTTAAAATTAATGTTCTTCCCAAAGAGTCTAATCTGGTGATTGATGTGGGGCAACCCGCTGTAGGTGGGACTTCTTGGGAAACAAGTCTGTAACAGTTGATCTTCTTCCAATAATCTCTTATAGCCTCAGTTGTAGTTCTCCGTTCACTTATTTTTTTGTCTAACTTTATTATCTATCTATTTATTCAGAGAAATTGTCAATTTCATATCTAAATAAATCATCTGGTAGAGTTAAAATAAATATTAGCATTGACGTTGAATTCAATAATGATAAAAATGTTATTTTCTTAAAGTACGCATGCACATTCAAACTTTTGTTAGTAAAGATACATTGTCAGAAACTTTCAATAGGGAAATAGGAAGAGAGAGAAAGAGAGAGAGAGAGAGAGAGAGGGGGGAAAGGAGAAATTAAAGAGAGAAAGAGAGGAATATATATGTATTGTTAATAGAAAGCATCTTTCATATTTTTCAATCGTTTCTCCTTTCGTTACAATTTTCTAATTGTAACAAATTTAAAAGACTTTGGAATAATGAAAATTAAAACGCACTGAGATACACACACTTTGAATGAAGACAGCAGTACACAAACTGATAGATAAAATAAAGTAGAAACAAGGGCGATATATATATCGATAGATAGATAAAGAGAGAGAGAGAGAGAGAGAGAGAGAGAAAGAAAGAAAGAGGGAGAGAGAGATACAACCATAACGGTACAAGTGTGAGAGAACAAAATAAAACGTGGTCATATTTCATCCATATTTTATTTGCAATATTCTACAAACATTTCCACACATTTAAAGTAAATAAAAAACTAGCGCTTATTTACAAGCGCGCAGAAATAATTAGCATTAAAATAAAAGGCAGACACGAACTGTATCTAAATAATAAAAAATATAGATATTCGGGTAAATAGGAGACGCAGCTGGAAAAGCAAGATATTTTTCTAAAGAAAATGGTCAGTTTGAAAATGTCGAAAGTTCGGGCACAAATATTTAAAATCACATCCATCGATTCATAAATACAAATTTGCAAACGCACCGGCAAATACACAGTTTGGGCTTTAGACAACCATTCATGAGCATAGAGGTGCACTTATTGTTTTTTGTTTAGATATAATATAAACGATAAGTCAGTCTTTTATATTGTCTGCCATATTTAACAAATTTTATTTTCGTGTATGTTAATTTGTACAAGCTGGTAAGGAAATAAAATGGATTAATAACAATATTTCAAATCGTCTTCTTTGATTTTCAAAGTTGTAATATTGTCTTCGATTGATTTTGTTTACATTCGATACAATCTGAGCAGATATTAATCGTTCGATAAAAGGAATCAGGAGAACATTTATATAAGGTTAAATTGAATCTTGTCTACCATGAAATCTTTCTTAGTTTAGTGATAAGAGACGTCTAGTCAAAAGACGTCATCTTTCCAGCATTGAGTGTATGCAGATCCAATTCCTACCACAGGAAAGATATTTTCCAAGCGATTTATTAAACAATTAAGGCCAGTGGAATTTATAATGTACTGTTTAACTATATATATATATATATATATATATATATATATATATATATATATATATATATATATATATTAAACAAACTTTCCACTCAAATGCGAGTATCTTATATGATAAAATAAAAATGTTAAATAAAAATTCAAATATATTGCCTAATTCTAGTTTCGTAAAATTCCGTATAATTCCGTAAACATATATATATATATATATATATATATATATATATATATGTTATGAAAGTATATATGTATCTTTATGAAAGTACATAAGTACATATATGGATTTATACATCTTTATGAATATACGTACATAAGTATGTATATATCTAATAAATGAAATATATATATATATATATATATATATATATATATATATATATATATAATTTCTAACCTTAGTTTGTAATAATTTTTCGAAAAATTAGTTTGTACTTTTTATTTTTAAGTGACATTTATAGTCAATTAGAAATACTGATTTCTATTTTAATCTAACATTAAAAATAATGCCCCAATAAATTGTTTTCAGGGTATGTCGTGAAATTACCATTTAATTTTATTTTGATTAGTCATCACAGACGACGTAACAATATCTCCCCTATTGAAGAGTTTTGTTTAGTTTTGAACTTTTTAAACCTCTTCATCTTGCAATAAACACCATCACTTGATGAAGTGTTGAAATGAAATAGCTAATTTGTCGTGATGTAATAACATGATTATGTCATAAATTTTGAATAAATACTATTGAGCACTCAGTTTTATTCCATCTATACCAACCCTATATATATATATATATATATATATATATATATATATATATATATTCGTGTTTATGAAAGTATATATGTATATGCATTTGTCGGTGTTTACGGCGGAGTAGCAGATAGTACCCTGGATTGAATCAATCTAAGATCCGAGTTCTAATTCCAGTTGAGTTCATTCCATTTATTACTTGATAAAATTATGAATTCACCTCTTCTGTCCCCAGCTATTGGTAAGCAACAGGACAGCCTGGCTTTTATAGCCGTGGTTGGTTTCCTGTTTATCACAGAAAGAAACGGCAACTTACTGCAGGAAGAATCTTCTGCCTAGATAATCATAGATCATAAGAGACATGATCGCTCCAGCACGTATCACGTATATCACTTAACTGACTGATAGCCGAATAAATATATGTATTTTAGTGTGTATGTGAGTGCGTTTATAAACATGCACGCATTTATTGACATGTAACGACATAGATTAATTTTTCTTTAATTGTACAAATGATATATATATATATATATATATATATATATATATATAAACATAAGTGGACACTCTTTTCATCCCATTTGGATAAACATTTGATCCTGCATAACACAAACACTCACGTTCGCATTATGAGAAAAAAAGCAATTGATTACAAAGTTGATTTTTTTACAAATGTTCGAGAAAAAATAAACAACTAATGACACAATATACATAATCACACCTATATACATACGTGTATACATATACATGAACAAATATAAATCATTTGCGTACTAACAATAAGTGTGTGTGTGTGCTTATGCAAACTTACATTAGATTTATATCTGTGTTGAAACAGCGAACTAAACAGTTGCGCTGATTTTTCTTATATTTTTGTCTTGTTTAGAAAAAAATAAAGAAACGATGAAAATGTTTTGTCTCACTGAAAACATTTTGTCTCTCTGAAAATGTCACTGGAGCATTTCTTTCTTGTCTTTTACGGTCGGAAGAAGACCATTGTCGGAAGAAGAACATTGATATTACCAAATATTACTTTCTTAAAAATGAAATGCAAGCATACAGAATGTGTGGTTCAAATTATAATTCTGATTGTCATGATCGACAGGTATTCCCTTGATAGCAAAGACGAATGTTCAGTCGATTATCCTATTACTGTAAACAGAGTTGTTTATAGAAATGGACCGGCATTGTCATTACTATTGCTCTCATGGAGATTGTCTGTTCTAATGTTACTCGTGTATAACTGAAGAAAAAAAGTAAGAAAAGATATATATATATATATATATATATATATATATATATATATATATAGAGAGAGAGAGAGAGAGAGAGAGAGAGACAGACAGACAGACAGACAGACAGACAGACAGACAGACAGAAAGAGAGTTATTTAGTTCTTCTAAAAAATCTACTGAAAAAGGCTAAAAGAAACTGATGTTAGACAAACAACATAACTGCGAACTTTCATGGGAAACTGACCGTCTGGGAGAATTAGACATTACAGTTAGACGACTGCATTGGGGAAAATACGGAACCAGTTTTCAGTAATTTCATCTCTTCGAGTTCCGGATAAAAAACATCAATTTCGTTTTATTTGGGCTTAAAGGTCTATCTTATGAGAAGAATGAATAGAGACATAGGAAAAACAAATTATTAAATTTCAAATGGGAACAAAAAGAGTTATCTGGACACTTTAGATGACAACAAAAGGGTATAAAAATCAACATAAATAAGGTTACGGGAAGGGATCTTTTAAGTGAAACGAAATTACTCTTAGTAGCGGTTCAAACCAGTATCATATGAATTAAAACAAAGCAAAGACTTGCAGACCAAGTGAAACAACGATTGTAGAAATTTTGGTTCTTTGAGATATGGAAGTATTCAAAAAAGGTAAGCAAAGAAAAAAGCTTTCAACAGTAACTATCTACCGTAAATTGAAAAGAAGAAATGAAAAAAAAAAGTGTTCATAGAAGTTCAAAAAATCTAACACAAGAAGAAGTGAAATTGATATTATTTTATCAATTTTATTTCTTTCTTCTTGTGTTATATTTGTCTTAACAAAAACTATAACCGAAGACAAAGGCTCGTTACAATCACTTAAAAACGACGGCGACAAAAAAACAAATGGTTCGAAATTTACGCAGCATTCGGAAAACCATTAAAATTTGCCAAAGACTGTACTACAACAAACAAAATACTGAGAAAACACTAAGGATATAAATTGGAACAAAAATACATCTCTAAATTCTCAAAGGACAGCAGAACATCAGATAAATCGGCATAAACATGGCTCCGTGGAAGAAATCTCATAAGTGAAACAGTTACTCTTGATAGCAGCTGAAAACATAAAAACATTTACTGAAAACCAAGCTAGATAAAACTCAAGAGAATAGAAAACGTAGACAGTGTGGACATAAAGGGGAGACATTAAACAAAATCAGTGAATGTTTCACATTGGCCGAAAAAACTTTCAAAAGGGACAACTGGATAGTGAAGGCGGATTACAAGGAATTGGGCAAGTGATTACATTTTGACAATACAAATTTTACGAAAAGACAAGAATATGCTCTTAATAATGAATTGTATAAAATTCCTCTAACGTTTAGGGATTCAAAACGATCACACTATCTATACCAAAAGACTGGAATTAATAAACTAGAAACAATCACTGTAGAATATGGAAACGACAGTCGTTCCAGCCGTTATAGTAGCGATTAGAATATTCCCCAAAAGCTTGGAAAACCGGCTGGAGGAATTGGATTTTAGAAGTGGTGGAACCATCCAGACCATGACATTTATGAAAATGCGAAACCATGTTTCAGTCATTTTTTGTCTTCGAGTTTCGTATAAAAATAAATCAATTTCGTTTTGTTTTGGCTCAAAGTTTGCTCTTTTGAATTTCATATATTTATGCTAAATTCATTTAACTAACGAAATATTTGAAATTTCTTTTCAAAGACGTAATTTTTGCAATTATTTTTCTTTTAAATGAAACATCGAAACTTTTATTATTTTATATAAATACAAACAAAAATATTTTAAAAATCAATTTTAGAAGTAAAATATTGGGTAGTTTACCCTTAATTCAAGAGCTAGCATTTTCGTCTGATTGATCATTTTACTCGTTAAAATTATTTGATTGATTTTAGCCGTTGTTCATGATTGTTCATTTTCCGAAATTTGTAACAGGAAATGTCCATGATATTTTAGGATCCGTTCCATATGCATCAAGGTGTAGACCTTAGTATATCTATGCACATTAATTATTGAATTTTCTGTGTGGAGTACTAAAATAGATTTTGTAAAAATATTATTCACATACGCATCTATTAGCTAATTTTTATTGCTTTAATTGGCTAAAAATATTCCGAAATATTTTCCTTATGTTCTGAAAGAAGTTTAACATAGTTAACTGTTTTATTTGCTATCTATAAAATTCTTTCTTGCTTTGTCAATTTTCGTTGTTTACCTTTTTTGTTTCCTCTAAAAGGACGGATGTTGTAGAGATTGAGCCATTGAGAAAATTAATTGCCAAAATTGTTTTCATCTTGGCCAGACTCTGAAATGATTTCGAGCAAACGATAAATGTTAGTAACATCTGATTTCACTCATTAGAAAGATAATAAGTTAACGATATTCTGGCACTCAGATATTGCTGTGCCTTAATCTAAACATTCATTTCAAGTCACTAATCATCTGCTCGTAGTCACTAGCACACTGGCACATCGGACTTACGCAAACTTGCAAAAAGATATTACTGCATTTTTTTAAAATTTCTAATCCTTTCATCCCAAGCAAGGCGGTGCCGCTATTGGTGCACAGGAGGGGTACAGTAACAAAAAAGGAAAGAAAAAAAAAGAGAGAGAACAAGTTACCGGGGATGTCTAAGAAAGGATGAGAGAAATTTGGGAAGCAAGAAGATAGAAGATGGCAATTAACGTTGCACTTAAACTTTTGGAGATTGTAGGCATCAGGGAAGAAAGTATATGAAAAGGAGTTCCACAGGCGGAAAGTGTGAAAGTAGAAACTGGTAGAGTAGAAGTGGTGGTTACAGTTGTCTATTTTGACGGTTAAGTGTGGGATCTTGTTGCCAAGAGTAAATTCATGTGGTCGGGGCACAAGGGAAAGAAGCTCGTTGGGACAGAAGCCGTTAGAATATTTGTAGAAAAAACACAGGGAAGAAACATCTCATTGGTGAAAAAATGACTGAAGTCAAGCTGCTATATCGGGATTGCAGATCCATCTTTGGATTTTGTCGAGAACTCTGAGATGAAAAACAGGAACACTTGATCAACAATAGCAACAGTATTATCTACCGTGCATTGGCACGGTAGATTTATAATTGTTCTAGATGGATTCTGATGATAAAACCTCCTGGCCCGACAAAGTGACTCAGTTTGCTTAATAGTAGATGTAGCTATTGATTCGTTGTAGTCATTTTTTTTTAGGTTGGCCAAGGGCTGTGAAAAACTAAAAAAGCCCAGAGACGTTGAGAAGTTTTTGTCTATCGTTCGTTTTTAAAAATCTGAAATTGTTTTTCGACTCCAGATAACAAGTTAAAGAACTAGTATTTGGTTTAACTCAATAAAAATACATAGATTATTCGATAGAATATAAATCTATGCAGATTTCTAAACATTAATAAAGCCAAGCATGTTCCTGGAGAAAGAGTTATGACTTCTGTCGATGTCTATAAACTTTGATGCTTACAGATTTGTTCAAGTTGTTTGATTAATAGAAATTCTTAATTCAATAAGAACATTAGTGAGAAATAAATTGAATTTTCTTTTAGAGAGAAATATTTTCATTCAAGCAGTTTTTTTACTGGGTATACGTGAGCAAAATGACTTTATGTCCAAATATTTCAATGTTTACCATCTTGTATAATCTAAATATATTAATGCAGTTATATTTACACAATCATGCATAGGAATGTATTTATAAACAAGTTTATTACGTGATTGGGAATACGTCTGCTTGCACTATCCAATAATAATTGGTCGTTCGAGTTCAAATTGGCAGGGGTAGAAGCAGTTTTTAAAAAATCCAAAACAGATGATACTAATGGAAGATGCCGATGGAAAAGAAATTTATGAGCAGGACTTTATATTCATTTACATACTAAACAGA
Source organism: Ascarosepion bandense (assembly GCA_037127315.1). Taxonomy (NCBI): domain Eukaryota; kingdom Metazoa; phylum Mollusca; class Cephalopoda; order Sepiida; family Sepiidae; genus Ascarosepion; species Ascarosepion bandense. Next base: position 264,748 of record JBBBDQ010000222.1, read on the forward strand.
GTGTGGCATTGCTCAAGAAAGACAGAATATTAGATGATTAAAAGATATTGTTCTTGTTTTCTTTGTGATAATAAGAGAGCTGCACCATTTACCCCGAGTTCTAAACAAAATTTTAGCGATCCAGTACAACCAATATTTAGGCTTAATTTGATACAAATCCCTAGTCACCAGTGTCTTGTTGGATTATGTTGTCGATCTACTGCTCTCAGTTAGAGTGATTACTTCACCATGTATGGAATTTGTATTAGGATTAAATATTAAAAAGAGTGAAAAATATTCTAATTTTGACAAAAGTAGTCACGCTTTTTTTCACCAAGAATTTTGCTTTTTTTGATAATTCTTAAAAGCTGATTTTGAAACTGAGACCGTTTTCTTTAACAATAAGAATAAAAAAACAGTTGTATATTCTTATAAGTTCAAACGTTATAGGATTATTTGAGATGCGTTCGATTTTACTGTTAACTGATTCATTCATAAGTCAACGCTCCTTATATACTACAAATATATGCAAACATAAATGTCTGTATAATTTGCATTCGGCTTAACGTCCTCATCCTTTATGTTATTATCTCAGAGATTCGGTTTTTCTGTCCCTGACTCTTCCTGCTTCAGGTATATTTCGATCCAGAAAAAGTCGAAACTTAACTCTTCATTATAGGGAAAGTGCAATGTTCAAAATGTTGTGATAATAACAGCAAAGATGAATCCATTAGTCGGAATGTAAATAATGATAACTCATCATACCAGAAAATCAAACAGAAAAGAATGTTTGCGTTTGTTCGCTTTGATTTTCAGTCTGTGTTATCATTACTAAACTCTTTTTGATGATTTGAGCTTGAGAAATCACGTAGTTTTACAAAATAACTTTAACAAGCCGTGCAATACTAGAATTATAGGGGAGTAATGAAATATTATGTCTTCACAATTCTAATTAATTTGCCTTTATTTTTGTAGTTTATGTAGCTGTAGAAAGTTTTGGCTGAAATATTGTACATGGCATTGCGGAGTTTAAACACTTTTTTCTTGAAGCTTATATAGTAAAACTTGGTACAAAAGTAAATTTTAAAAAGCCCAATTTTGAGGTTGGATATTTATTTATAAGCAAGTCTGCATTTCTTTATTTCCTGGAATACAATGAAAGGGTGACATTAATAACAAATGAAGAGTTCCTTACCGATTTAATTGTGTTCTTTGCTATCCAATCCTGTTATGAATTTATAGCAAAATTTTCGCTTGTTTGACTTTTGTTGTAATATTCGCAGACTTTATAATACCAACTGAATATAATATATAATATATAAGGATAAATGCAATAATATGCAATAAAAAAGTGCATATTTAATAACTCACATCTGAGAAAAAGGAACAGAATAAAATGCAGAAAATTGATGCCATGTTACTTCAATTTATTAAAAGATTTAAAACAGAAATGACAATAATGGCAAGAGTTTAGCATGTATATTGTCATGAAATTTTAATTACTGAAATTCACATCATAACTCATATTGACCAAAAGTTTTTATTTCTTTATCATTTTGATCATTAGAATCACAAATATTTTCCCAAAATTACATCCAGTGAAATATTTCGTTGATTGATTTTTTTAAACAAAGTTTATTCCATCATTTCATGCCTTTGAATAAACGAACACATAAATAGTTAAATAAAGAAAAAAGTCGAATATCATCAACATTTCTGATCTGTAATGTTGTTGTTGTTGTTACAGGTTGATGTTCCTTACAGTCTTTATGGTCAAAACATATTTTGCATTTTCTAATTGGTTTGAACTAATTGTCATCTCCGTGTGAATTAAAACAAACAAACAAAAAATCTTAGATATTTTGCACAGACATACACAGCCTAAAACAGTCTATATTTCTGATGGGTGAAATATTAAATGAACTGGTAGAAATCATTTTAATTGAATGTGAAATGATGGAATAAAAGTGAAACAATTAGTGTGATTTCAGAGAAGGAAAAACTAAAATAATGCTGAATTTCACCCATTACTACTGTAAATCTAAAATGGGTGCAGGACAATTGAACAACAACCGACTGAGCGCCGGGGCAAATGAACGCCAGGACGACTCAGTATCAGAAAAACGTATTTTTTTTTTAAATAAAAGTAATGTATTAAGAATTAAAACATTAATTAGTGAATATTTTTCTTCAAATACGTCCAGAATTGTAGTTTTGTGACTGTCCTAAACATAATTAGCCAATACATACTTTAGAGAGTTGCCCCATGGCTACAATACTTGTCATCAGAGATCGGTATTCAAATGTAGCAAAACACCAGAATTTCTTTTATTGATTTACATTCCAGGCTAAGCCTTTTCCTTTCATCTCATCACCCAGCTTGTTCGTCTTTAATAATAATAAAAAAACAAAACAAAACTGGAGGAACAAATCACAATTGATCATTTACGTTACACTCTTCTTTTTAGTTCTATTAAAATAATAGTTGATTTTAAATTTAATAATAAAAACAACAGCAACAGTAATAATATTCAAGTTAAGCATGTCAATGTTTTAGTATCGATATGATGCATATAACATTAAGCACATTAAGTTCTTAATCGGAAATATATTTTTGTATAATCTTAGAAACGATTGTGTACTACTGTATATTTTCCAAAATACAAGTGCCACCAGTTTAAAAAATCGCTTATTACCAAATTACCAAATTACGAAATTTAAACCACATTCAGTGCAATACGATGTGTTGGGAAGAAAAGAAGATGCTGCAACTACAAATTTTGATTGTTATGAAAAGTAGAGGCCAAACAAGAAATTTTCCAGGAAAAGAAAAAAAAACCCCAAAAAACAAAAAAACAAGCAAACAAACAAACAAACAAAACAAACAGACGTAAAAAAAGAAATAAAATTTGCGTTGTGTATCATTAACATATTTTCACATTGATAAATGTGTTTCATTATTTCTTTCATAATATATTACTTTATTTTAAAACCAATTTCGAATGCTTGCTTAAAACCATACCTGAATCACTTTTGGTCCGGTTAATGATTTGAGAAAGTATATTCAAATATCTTCTATTAGAATACCACTTCTACAAATGTATATTCAAAATTAGTGGTGGTCCTGCCTTGCTTGGTGTGAAATGGTAATAAAAAATGAATACCACTTCTACAAATGTATATTCACGATGTCTTCTATTTCAATATCACTTCTGCAAGTGTATATTCAAGGTGTTTTCTATTCAAATCACTTTACAAATGTATATTCAAGATGTTTTCTGTTTAAATACCACTTCTACAAAATTAATTTTTAAATATAAGGAATTAGATACTGTAGATTTTACGTACATACTTCTAAAGTTCATTTACACATTTAACATAAGTGTGTTAAAATATAATATTTGAACTGACGCGCAATTTTGAGAAAATTAATTGCAAATTTCATAAATTAACATTCATTTCAAAATTATCTAACAACTCTAAATTTTAATACTAACACGTCAAAATAAACATCCACATAGAGATACATACACACATGCATATATAAGCAGATTCACTTTACAATAATGGTCACTTTTACTTAGCGATATTGAAGAACAATAATTTTGCTTTTAAGCATAAAAATATGTAAATATTTGATAAAATAAACATGGATCGATGAAATGTTCATATATATATAAATTATTGTTTAAGATAAGAGTGGAGTGAAGCATTACGGTTCTAGTCATACTGTTTCAGTCATGTTTCCATAATTATATCACCTCATTTATATATCATTTTATATCAATAATATCATTAAAGGATATAAATTACGAAGTTAATGATAAGAAAACATAAAATCAAGAATACCAAATTTGGGAAGTATTTGACTAAATGAAATGTTCTTTAAACATATGCTTATGACATAACATTTTTCATTCAAAGATGACTGTGTGGATTTCTTTGGCAGACAAATTCTGAGAAAATTTTTGAAAATGAAAATATCTCTGGCATGTTTAAAAATGTCCACAATCTCATCATATTTGAGTTTTAACAACATTTAAAAGGGGGATATGTATATGCAAGTAAGAATATATATATATATATATATATATATATATATATATATATATGTGTGTGTGTGTGTGTGTGTGTGTGTGTGTGTGTATGTGTGTGTGTGTGTGTGTGTGTGCGCGCGTGCGTGTATTAATGTATATTTTAGAAGAAACCTTTTTTTAAATATATTTTTTAAATACGGCAGACGATGAAGAATTAATATCTTTTTTATTTCGCTTTTCCAGCATCTTTACGTTATTCTGTTTTGTAAGAGAAACGGAGTACAGGAATTTTCCATAACTTTCCAAGTGTTCCAAGCGCTTTCGGCTACTTTGTTAGCCATTTTCACGAAGGTTTTTCATTACATCTTCCTTGTCTGCCGTATTTAATGATATATATATATATATATGCGCGTGTATCGCGTGTATGTGTGGTATGCGTGTAATTTATTCCAATAAGAGAATTGCTTTGTAATGAGTATTTTATACCATTATTTTATATATATATATATATATATATATATATATATCATTAGCTATGTTGAAGTGAAAATTGTTTCAAGTTTATGACTTTTTCTGATGTAATATATTGTCATTGTTGACTCCTGTTAATCTTGTATAATCTTAATGAGAGACAAGTCATTTCATTTATATATATACTGCGCTATTTTTGTATTTCCCATTCTCATGATTCCGAAGGGCGATCAGCAGAAGCGCATCATTTTTCTTCCTTTCCTTATATTGTCCTTTTAGTCATATTACCATTAGTAGCGGAAGCGTTGGCGCCAATTGGGTTATTGACGGCTATGTTAGCGATAGTTGGTCTCATTGGTTGGTGAGGATTAGTCAGTGAGTGACGTTGGGTAATGGTTTGACCTGTCGTATTCTGACGCCGTCCTGAACCGGACATCCGATTAGTGGTGGTTGTGGTTGAACGGCCTCGTTTGTTAACCAGAATCACTAACCGGGTACGCGATGGACTATTTGGATTGCAACTTCTGAAATGATAAAAAAAAAATACAATTATACAATTATTCGTCAAAAAAAAAAAAAAATTCTGAAAATTACTGAACCAGATACAAATATGAAAAATATAGTTATTTCCTAGAATCCATCAATTTCAATCTGGATATTTTTCCAGATTTATGCTTACATACGGACATATTTTGACACTGTGTGTATTATATACTAACACAAACGAACACATTCATATATATATATATATATATATATATATATATATATATATTTGAATGTGATCGTTTGTTTTTTAATCGTAATATTTCGCATGAAAAATGTTGGGAAAATATTTATCATTCACTGATAATAAATGTAGTCTAGTTTTATCTTTCTCTTGCCTTATATTGTATTTAATCATTCACAAAACATCATTGACTAAACATTCAGCGAATCTCTTTAGAGAGTAAAATACCTGATATCTAATATTCGTAAGGAACGGCATTTTGCAATTATTCATTTACATTGGAATTACATATCTATAATCTTATTTCTCTGCTTTAACTTTGAAAGATCACGCAGGAATAAAAAAACAATTGATTATTTTCATATTTCATTAAATTAATTAGCAACTTGTCATAATTTTCATTTCAGTGAATGTCAATATATCACCAGGCTAAATTTTTACGTCTTAATGAATATTTTATAAACCTATACAATTATTTTATATTATCATTATGAGTTTTAACTATTATAAAACTAGCATACCTTTAGCAGTTGTTAATTTTGCTATACTTTGTTTTTACTTGCAATCAATTGAAATTACTTCAATAATTGTTTCAAGAGAATAAAACAAAAACATGGAAGAAAAAGGCTTTGAAGCAAACAAACTGTAAAAATGATAAAATATTCTCTGTTGACGAGCGAATGAAGAATAAAATTGTCATCAGAAAATCAAAATAACTTCTTGATAAGTATGTTGGTTGGCCTGAAATTATAGTTGCTGACAAATTGCAAAATGGCAAAAATGCATTGCTACAAAATTAAGAGTTAAGTCAAAGTCAGTATTATTTGATAAGGTCACTCAGTCGACATGTATAGTCGCATAACATCAAACTTTCATTAGTAAACATTTGTTTGTACATATGTGCAACCAAAGCTGATATTAGATTTTGTATAATTCAACTTAGTGGATAGCCTTCATAAGTTACATCGGTTAAATATGGATGCAACGAATTATTACTTGAAGCTATTCTGATTCTGAATACACGAAAATTTAACAAATATTACTTCTTCCTCGTTATGTGCCTTCTCTTGTCGCTCTTAACACTTTTCCTCCAGGCATCTCTCCCCAAACCAGCTCTGCAATCCACTTACCAAGTATGTCTCGCGTTGCTTTCTCCTTTCTCTCCCTCCCTCTATCCGTCTTGTGAGTATTAGATTCTCCAAACCTTCTTTCCTCATTACGTATCTCAGAAACCTCTGCTGTCTCTTCCTCATACTAAGTATAATTTTCCTTTTCGTTTGAACCCTCTTCAAAACCTTGTCGTTGTTCACATGTTTGGCCCATGGTATCCCCAGGATCCTTCTGTAGAACCACATTTCTGTTGCCTCGAATCTCTTCTGTGACTTTGAGAAGATCGTCCCGCATTCACTGCCATATAGAAGGACAGATCACACTTACTATTCAGGAAAACGATAACAAGACCGGGTCTAATATTTTTTCTTCGCTCATGTCTATTTTTGTTGTCCAAAGAAGAACATAAGGTAAACAACATTAAATGTATAATAAACAAGAACCAGGCATTAAAGGGAGATATTTATTGATGCGTCGGGTGTAATGAGAGCCACAGTTTTGAATCTTTGTTATAACGAATGACACCCAAAATATTAATAAATATATAGAAAATCATCTGAAAGCAAGGGAAGATAGAAATGTGAGACCAATGGCTATCTAGTCATTTATATATCAATAATCGCTGTCCATATTCAAATCTAAAAGTTGCCATTGAAAATGATGGGATCTATAATGTATCTCAGCTTGTTAACTTTATTGCTTTTTGTTCTTATGGATACGAATGTAACGTCAGTTTGAATATTTCCTTTGCTCATATACCTGTTTATAGCAAATCTAACCGTCTTAACCAGTTACTGACTTTGATTTCATTTCGAATTTTCATACTTTCATTGATACTACAGTGTATCGACAAAGAGAAGGACATAAATATGTTGTAAATCTCTTGAAAATCTCCCTTGCCTCCAGGCCGCCAAGTTTTGCATCACACGCACGTACACGAATCAAATATTTATATTGCTTTTATTACTACACCTCACTTAAAAGCACGTGAGAGAAATATACAGAGTCTAAGATGACGAGGCTTTTCGAGCGTGAATTCGCCTAGAAGTAAAAATGATTTGTTGCAAACTGGGAGAGAAATCATTATGAGCACTAACCGGTTTTTGCTTTTTACACGTTCTTCTTTTACAAATTTTAAAATAGCATAACATTTGGATTTATAAATACGATGAAATTTAATCCCTCAAGCATAAAATATCATTTATTTTCTGCTTTTATTTATTAAGATTTTTTTTCTCAATGAAGTCAAGAAACATTGTCTCAAGTCACTCATGAATGGAGGGCTTATTGATTGTGTTTGTTTGACATATCAGCTCCGGATAATTTTCTTGTGAGCATTAGCAATTTCTTTTACGGAAATGAATTTAGATATATATAATATCCGTGAAATTTAATAAACCATTAAACTTTTAAAAGTGCCAATTTTTTCAAAGATAACCAACAATGAACTGTGGCAATAAAAATGAATAATTATTATCACGAAGACAATTCCTTAAACGAAGCTCGTTACAGCAAACGCGTTCTGTTTTTTAAGTCAATAAAATAATTTTGACTGATACACAGGCGGTTTAAAACAGAGTTAAAATTTGTGACAGCGCAGTAAAAAAGATTCACAATCACAGATAAATGATACATGAAGTACGGAATATTGAGCAGGACAAGCAACAGTTTAAAAGGCCTTAATCAGCATTGACCTAAAAGTTGGATCACGTGTGTCTCGTTTTAGACAAAGTGGATTACAAATCAGTGCTCGGATGAATCGTAAGAATTAGGGAATTAATTAAAAATAATCTTATCCCAAATCAGAATTCATAATCTTCTCTATTATATTTTTATATTTTAATTTTTTTCTGCATGTGGATGACATATAATAGAATCTTCTCCACGCAAAAAAGATGAAAACATAATGGAGGCATTACTAATAAAAAAGAGAAATCCGACACTTAATAGCAACAATTGTGAATATCGTAACTATGTTCTTACTGTGTTCGGAAATGATTTGTTTGAACATTATTTTTTAAAAAGATTATAACAGATTAAACATGTCGCAGGTTCAAATCCTGACGAATGACAGACATTTTCGGAACCAAAATTTATCATAAATATTCGGTAGTAATAAATATATAATACTATTTGATTATAAACAGAATATCTACTTAAATACGATCATCGATCAAAAATGATGTTCAAAGAAATCATTTCAAATTATCGGTTGTTTAAAGACCATTTCGTTAATCTTCATTAATTTCCGTAACATGTTCACACACACACACACACACACACACACACACACACACACACACACACACATATATATATAAATCAGTATTTCTAATTGATTATTAATTTCACTTAAAAATAAAAAGTACAAACTAATTTTTCGAAAAATTATTACAAACTAAAGTTAGAAAACCGCATATATATATATATATATATATATATATATATATATATATATATATATATAGGGAAGCAAGTAGCTAACCTAGAGAGCCAACGAACCTACCAAATTGGATCATCAGGGAAAGTTGGCTAACTAGGCTAAAATAAGGCGATAAGATATAAGAAACTCCGCAACCCACGTTCTTGTTTGCTCCACTAGTGTATTTAGCGGTTTACGTGTTAGGTTCCTCGTCTCGGGGTTTTTTCTTTCGACTAGTACTTTGACTAATGTTCAAGTGCTTAGTTCGTTTCTTTTTTTGTTTCCAGTTTTTTCCCCTCCGCGTTTATACTCGGTGGATTTTTCGAGACGTGTTCAAAGAGAAATTTACAGTTATATATATATCCCCTGTCAAGCTCTGGTGTAGGGAGGTTGGATTATTTTGTTTTGTTTGTTATGTCTTTATGCTTAAAGTAAGATACTCAATAGAAGATTCATCAATATATACGTTCCCGTTATTTTAGACGGCATATCGATATAAATATTTTGCCGTCATTTTCGGCAGCACGGACTCACTCGTTTTCCTATAATTTATCATTCAAAGTTTTTCTATAATCCACTAAGTGCACACAATATCTATTTATTCATAAAATTATAAAACTTGGACAAATTGTTGAAGATGACAAAGATAAGAATTAAAATGATATATTTCGCCACATTACACAATAAATCAATATTTACCTTAAGGAAACAACAAATGTGAATATAAACTCTTGAGTTGATATAGAACACCTCAAGCTACCGAAAGGTTTAAATCAACTAACTTCCAAATATATATATATATATATATATATATATATATATATATATATATATATTAACAACGTTCAAAACATTAATTTAAACAGTGCTCAATATAGAAATAGAGCTATGAATATATATTTTAAATTATAATTTAGAAATGTACAAGTTACAATCTACTACAAAGTGTACATTTTGTTTCGACATTGAAAGGACAATGTCTCATCAGGTAGTAAACGCTATTTTTTGAAGGGAGATGGAAAATTCGCTTTCTTATATTGGTAAATTTTTGTATGCGGAGTAAAGGTTGAAAAATTGAAGCAAATTTTCAATCTCCTTTCAAAAATCCTTTATTTTATTATATATATATATATATATATATATATATATATATATATATATATATATATATATATATATGGCTGGTTACTTGTGTCTGAGGATGCCTGCCTACAAGGGAGGCTAGCTGATCTCCATTCCAGAGGCTTGCTCAAACACACTTAGTTTGTTCAATACTCACAAAGTCCACCTGTGGTTTATACTCCAACTATGCTGAGTGGACCTTAGTTACAGTTTCAGAAGGCGCGTTATTTGGCGTGCACAAATTGATATCTGCACAAGGCCAGGATGCTCAAATCCTCGGTCATAATGACTTGTGACTTTGAGCTAGCACAACCATCAACATCTTCTCAAAGGGAGCTGCCTAAAGTCAAAATACAAAAAGATGGCAATAATAATTTTGCATCCATTAAAATTTTGTTAAAAATAAGAATTCATTTTATGCTTAACAATGACTTGTCAGCTACAAAAGGTAAGAAAAACAACAATTGAATTAAAACATTATGAAACGCGTAAGCATATGTAAAAAGACAAAATTCGTAAACGAGAAAATTAGTTCGAATAAAACAGTGCATAATAATATTGACCATTGTTCATCTATGCTCATTAGTGAGAAAATAGAAAATAGTAATTATCTGCATTTATTTTTATCTTGTTTTTTTTAAACTTTTAAAGCTAACAAATTTAAAGCTGTATTTTTTTTAGTCTATTACTTATATAGACTTTAGTCGTCATATAAATACTGATTAGTGTCATTTACGTCAGATGAAATTAAAACTTATTTTATTTGTTTCAATCCGAAATCCATAGACGACTAAAAATTTTTAAAATTTCAATGCTAGTCTTTCTTTTCTAAAAGTGAATCCTAAGATGTAATTAGGTGTTTGTTGACTTGAATTAATATAGAACAACAGTCTCTTGTCATTAGTTTTCATGACTTTAGCAAAGGAAGTCACATTAGAAAGCAAATGAAAGTAGACTTATAGTAATTACCGAAGAGAAATTGTACAATGGTTCATTGTTGCAGATTTTTCAGTCGCCTTGTCGCATAACAAAAGAAAACTTTCTCGACTTTTGGACACTCAATGTCTATCACACTTGACATTCTGTTAAAGAGACAGAGGATTTGAAGGCAGAGAAATAGTTATAAATTAATTACTCGATAAAAGTCGGAATAAGAAATGTGCTCACATAAATGAGACTATTTTGTTTCTACCGTAGTTTAGGTGGAATTTAGTCTGACTTTAAGTTTAATTTATTTTAACGTTTCTAATTGAAAAGACCGTTAGAATTTTTTTGGAAAATTTCACGTTTTTAAAACTTGTATTAAAAGCGGATGTGCGTTTTGGTGCAGTGGGTATCGGCTGGGAACGAGAAATCGAAAAGCCGAGTTCTAATTCCAGTTGCATTCACTTATGCGCACATACCCTTGGGAAAAGGTATTAATCCGTCTCTTCTCCCTCTAGCAGGACATATTAAGTTTTATAACCTTGGTTGACAAGTGCAAGAAAATCTTTTGCCCAGTCAGTCATGTCTCTTTCAAGACATGCTCGCCCAAACCTGACTGATGTGATGCTGGTTGAAACAGAAACAGAATATCTGGAGAGCCATGATCGCCTATGTTCTTAAAGAAATAGCACAGGGATATTTACATTATTTATATTTGCACTATTGTACTCCACGGGCTTCCTCTGAGGAATCTACAGGAATTTTAAGCTGAACTCTTTTTTTTAATTATACAGTGGGTAGACTACTTGAGTTCAGCTTAAAATTCCTGTAGATTTCTACAGCCTAGTTGATTAAAGCGTTGATTTGTGAATTTGGTGACATAGTAATTTTAATTTCAATCCTTGGGCCGCCTCATATACTCAAATAGTTTCTTTTTTCACACTTCCCGTTTGTGGAACTTTCTTCCGTTTCCGTAGTTCCCTGACAGCTACAATTTCTAAAAGTTTAAATGCAATGTCAATTGCTATCTTCTATTTACTTGAATCCCATCCACCTCTAACCTTTCTTTGACATTCCAGTACCTTATTTGTCTTTCAATGTAACCTGCCTTGCTTCGGGTGAAATGATTATAAAAGATCTAAAAGAATAGTCTGGATATATCTCAATAAAGTGTATTTCTGTTCAGAAAGAAAACATTGCTTTGATAAATGGAGACAAAAAAATCGGCTTGGACTATGGGGTAATATTGCATTCCATTAAAAGTAAATCAATCTTTTCGTCAGAGAATATCACCTCTCTCCATTGCTAGTTTTTTTTTCCAAACGTGCATCAACGTAGTTGACGTGTCAGAGAAGAGTCGTTAACCAACTGTCATTATAGAAAATAATCTTGTAGGATAAGTTATTTACAATGCACAGTGAATTGTCTGAATACAATAGCATGACAGTCACAGATTTGCTTGTAAATCCTCCAGACTGCAGTTTTAATGAAATGTGCTTGTGAGCAAAGAAAGAATTTGAAAAAGATGACAGTGAAATATCTTGTATGAAAATTAACTTGAAACCAGTGAAAATTTTAAATCTTCAATTCAAAATATGATTAACCAGGTTAAAAAACAAACAAAAATGATGCCAGGTATTTAGTATTTCCTAAAGTTATCTTAAATTAAAAAAGATTTTACACTATTTACATTATTCGGGTTATTGTCCTCATCTTGGTTGAAAAACATCCAAAATGATGACAATAGTCCGAATAATGTAAATAGTGTAAATACTACCTCATGTATTGACAAATAGGATCGGTACGAACCCGATATACCAACAATATGGAGACGAATAGAAAAGTCCTACTTGATAAAAAAAGAAAAACAATCAAGATGAAGACATTAGTCCGAATAATGTGAATAGTGTAAATACGACCTCATCTCAGAAATATAAACAAATGAAAAAATAAATTTA